>LOJH01028405.1:2298-20044 GCA_001685095.1 Ellobius talpinus
TAGACCAGGCTGGCCTTGAACTCACAGAGATCCGCCTGCCTCTGCCTCCCTATTGCTGGGATTAAATGTGTGCGCCACCACTGCCCAGTGAAGCTCCCTCCTTTCTGATGCTTCTGAAGAAGCATAATTCATTGGGACCCCTAAGCCTCGACTTGACACTACATGGTGAGTGAGGGTGCCTGTGGCCTTCAGCCACAGGGTTTCAATATCCTCTGTCTAACTTTCTTCTCTAGCTTCGTCAGACTATATCTAAGTTCGCGCATGAGAACCTGGCCCCCAAAGCCCAAGAGATTGATCAGAGCAACGAGTTCAAGAACCTGAGAGTGAGTTGCGAGGCTGAGGGTGGGAGTGGCAGCTTCTGGAGCAGCGCTGTGTTGCACTGGTGCCCAGAAAGGTGCACCCCATCTCCTGATAACAGAGACCTCCCTAAGTGTATAGTTGCTTTCTTTGAATGACTTGGTCTTGTCCTGGCCACCTGTGGCTAACTGCTGTCTTGAAACTCACCCCACTCTGTTCTGTTGATAGGAGTTCTGGAAGCAGCTGGGGAGCCTGGGAGTACTGGGCATCACAGCCCCTGGTGAGTATGGCTTCTCCCCCTAAAGAGATTCTCTCTTTTGCTAAAACAGGCACAAAGGGAAGTGGGCATGGTGGCACATTCCTGTACTCCCAACATTCAGGGGCCTGAAACAGAATGATGGCTCTGAGTTCAAGGTCAGCCTGTGCTATGCAGTAAGATGCAGACCAGCCTAGGCTACAGAGTGAGACCCTGATTCAAAAAAACAAAAACGAGGGGCTGGAGAGAAGGCTCAAGCTAAGAGCATTGGCTGTGTAAACATGAGGACCAGAGCTCAGAGCACAGCACTCTGTAAAAGCCAGGCCTGTCCCACCATTGCCTGGAATCCCAGAAGTGACTGGAGGCTTGCTGGGGCTTATTGGGGCTCACATGCTGCTATCCTAGCCAAAAAACATGAGTTCTAGGTTCAGTGAGAGATCCTACCTCAAAAAGAAAAACATAAGCCAGGCATGATTGTTGACAGAGGTTTCTGTCCCACCCAGTCCCGCAGCTGTTCAGTCCCAAAGAAACACACAGAGGCTTACATTAATTATAAACTGGTTGGCCTATTAGCTCAGGATTCTTATTAACTCTTATATTAACCCATAATTCTTGTCTGTGTTAGCCATGTGGCTTGGTACCTTTTATCAGTGAGGCATTCACATCTTGCTTCCTTTGTGTCTGGGTGATGACTGCAGACTGACTGAGCCTTTCCTCTTCCCAGAATTCTCCTGTTCTGGTCACTCCGCCTATACTTCCTGCCTGACTACTGGCCAATCAGCGTTTTATTAAAGTTAAAGCAATACAAATGACAAATCTTTATAGGGTAGAAGACCATTGTCCCACAGCACATGGTGGCACACACCTTTAATCCCACCAGAGGCAGGTGGATCTCTGTGAATTCGAGGCCAGCCTGATCTGATCTACAGAGCAAGTTCCAGGACAGCCAGGGCTACTCTGTCTCAAAAAAAAAAAAAAGAAAAAAGGGACAAGGTAGAGAGTGTTACAAGAGGATGCCCAATATCTTCCTCTGGCCTCCCGCGTGTCCACAGGAGTGTGTGTGCACTCACATACACATGTGCACATGCATCATGCGTACATATACATACGTGCACTCATACGCAAACACAGAAATCAACAACCAAACAGAAAGAGAAGGGAAAGATCGTTCCCAAAGAACTTCCTCATCCTTGAACCTGAAGCACTGCCCATTGACATCATCCTTAGAGATGGCAAAAGGGCAGGATCTCTCAGACTCTTGACCTGCTATTTTTTTAATTCCATGCTGAAGATTTAATGAGAGCCTTGCATCCTATGGAATCTGCATGCTCTACAGATGCCTCCAAATGATTTGGGAGAGTGTAGAATAACTGTCCTAGTGGATCCGTTCTTTCAGGGACCTCTGAGCTCTGTCTCACTAGTGGCCTTTATGTGGGAATCTTTAGGAAAAGTACTCTGCTCACGGCCTGTCCACCAAGCTCATTTGGGGTCAGAAATGGGACTAAGAGGGATGTCTGGGTCCTCGGGTAAGGTGGTCCCATGATGATCTTGAGTTTTGTAGGCTCTTAGGCCTGCCCAGTATCCCTTGTGTGTGTTACAACTTGTTTGGGGTAAAAAGGCAGGATACTAGTATATTATGGTTCTGTGTTGCCTTCCAGAAAAAGACTCTGCCTGGGTTGCCATGACAGTAAATGCCTGAGCTGTTGGCCTCCTCATTCTGCCATACTCCTGGCCTTGAGGGCAATATGAAAGAACTGGTTCTCTCTCTCTCTCTCTCTTTCTCTCTCCCTCTCTCTTGTTTGTTTGGTTTAGTGGTTTTTTTTGTTTGTTTGTTTGTTTGTTTCCAAAACAGGGTTTCTCATGTAGCCCCAGCTGTCCTGGAACTGTCTCTGCAGACCAGGCTGATCTCGAACTCAGAGATCTGCTGGCCTTTGCCTCCTGGGTGCTGGGATTGGAGGTGTGAGCTACCACTGCCCAGCAGAGCAACTGTCTAATCCCATACTTGGAAGGCTAAGGCAGGAAGACTGGAAGTCCAGAGCCAACCTGGGCTACAGAGCTAAGATCCTCACTCCAAAAGGGGTTGTGGGGATGTAGCTGGAGAGATGGCTCAATGGTGAAGAGCACTGGTTGCTCTTGCAAAGGACCCACCTCCGGTTCCCAGCACCCAAATGGTGCCCCACATCCATCCATTGACTCCGGTTGTAGGAGATCTTCTGTCAACCAAAGGCACCAGGCATCACATGGTACACATACATACATACATACAGGCAAACACCCATGTGCATAAAATAAATAAATGTAAAAATGTTTAAGGGGAATAAAGCTAATATTTGTACAAATATTTGTACAAATACTAATATTTGTACAAAGAATGTACTATTTACATAATGAGTAGTAGAAGATTTAGAGGATATGGGCAGGTATGCATAAATTATATTGCCGTTTTATTTATGCAAGAGATGTAACTGGATTTGGTATCAGAGACAGGTCTGGAAACCAAAGGTACAGGTGTTGGTTTGACCAGTGTCTGTATATTTCACCTTATATCCTCCTGGGGTTTGAGTTGACCCTGGAAACAGTTTCATGGTGATACAATGAAACTGTTTAATGATTCATTTAAACCATGTCAATGTGAGCAAGTTTCACATTGACATAGGGAAGGGCCTATTGGGAACCCCCTAACAAGATTCTCTTTGTGCTTTGAGGGTTTATGATCCAGCCCAACATAATATGTTTCTGAATCAGAATGTATTTAATGAAACAAAGAAGCAATTTAAAATCAAGGGGCTGAAGCCAGGCTGTGTGATTAAACTCCTGTAACCCCAGCACTTGAGAGACAGAGGTAGGAAGGTTGGAGGTTCAAGGCCACCCTGAGGTGTATGAGACCCTGAGAAAGAAGCTGAGGATATAGCTCAGTTGCTAGAATGCCTGTCCCCAACATGACAGAAACAAGTGGTGCCTATAATCCCAACACTCAGAGGTAAGGCAGGAAGAGCAAGAAGAGCAGAAATTTGAGAAGAAAGGTGGAAGGAAGAAAAGGAAAGAAATGAAGCAAGGAAGAAATCTGGGGGTAGAGGAGTAGCTTATTGGCAAGAGTGTATATACTTTGCATGAAGTCCTAAGTTTGATCCCCAGCACCACACTTAAAAAATAAGAAATCAAGCCGGGTGGTGGTGGCCCATGCCTTTAATCCCAATATTCTGGAGGCAAAGGGAGATGGATGGATCTCTAATGAGTTTGAGGCCAGCCTGGTCTACAGAACAAGTTCCAGGACAGCTAAGACTGATACACAGAGAAACCCTGTCTCAGAAAAGAAAAAAAAAAAAGAACTCATATAAAGTCCTTTCAAGTGGGAACTTCGAAAAGATAGCCAGGGCTATTATTTGTGCTGGGGATTGAACCTAAGGCCTTGCACATGCCAAACATGAACCCTAACACTGAGCTATATCCCCACCTCTTTTCCTATTGTTTTATCTTGAGTCTGGGTCTCACCAAGTTGCCCTAACTGGCCTTGAACTCCCTCTGTAGCCAGGTAAGACTTGAATGTGTTCTTTCTGGCTCTCAGGTGGCTGAGACATAGGCCTACACCAGTAGGTCTCAGCTGAAGGATGAGTTTTGAAGGCCAGACAGGAGTTCTGTTTCCTATTTTACTTCCTGGAGTTGCGGTTGGCAGCTTTGCTCCCCTGAGCATTGTGCGGCCTGAGAGCTCAGACGAGTGTGTTTATGGGACCAGGAGACCTAGACATTTGGGTTGTTTTGGAACAGCTTTCAAGGAGTACATGCTTCCTTTCTCTTTTCCATTTTCTATTCTTTTCCTTTCCCTCCTAATTTTTTGAGATGGGGCCTCAGATAGCCCAGGCCAGCACTGAGTTTGCTACGTAGCCAAAGACAGCATTGAACTCATGATCTTCCCATCTCCACCTTCCAGGTCTGGGGTCACAGGTGTGTGCTACTGTGCCCATTCTGAAAACCTCTTTAAAAATTTTTTTAAAAAATATATCTCTCTGTGTGTGTATGCGTACATGTGTGCACATCTGTTGAGTATGCTACATATATATGTATCAGCCCCACTTTGTTCCCAAAGCTATGCTTTAAAATCTCACCTCTGGGGCCAGAGAGATGGCTCGGTGATTAAGAGCATTCCCTATCTTCCAGATACCAAGTTCAGCCCTTGGTATCCACATTTTGTGGAGCACAACTCCCTATAACTCTAGCTCTAGGGCAGTGGTTCTCAACCTTCCTAATGCTGTGACCCTTTAATATAGTACCTCATGTGGTAACCCCCAACTATAACGTTATTGCTACTTCATAACTAATTTCACCACCGTTGTGAATGGTGATGTAAATATTTTTGAAGGTAGGTTTTTCAAAGGGGTTGAGTCACTGCTCTAGGGGCTCTTCTGGTATTGGGGGGGTCACCCGTACACGTGTGGCACACACACCTGCATAGGTAAGGAAAAACACTAATAAATCTTTTTTTAAATCTCACCTTCTCGAGGCCTCTGCACATACCCAGTCTGTAACTGGTTTTGGTGCTCTGAACATGGCCCCCTTCCCGCCCACCCCCTTCGTGTTTCTTTGCCTTCTTTCTTCCTGCATCCATCTGCCTCTGCCTTCTGTAACTTCTGGAGGAGTGGTTGCTTAGGTTTTTGCTTGTCCTTACTGAAGGTGTCTGGGATAAAGCCAGAGTCAGCGGTGATAATCTCTGAAGTGCAGTTCCCCACCAGCATCAAGCAGAACAAGGTGTACGTCCTTCTGAGCAGAGCCCCTGGCTACAGCCTGCCAGCCTTGCTAGGGGAACCTGGAATAGCTACCAGGGTGTTTCTTTTCTGCCAATTAGTAAAAGATTCCTGCCGGGTGGTAGAGGCACACACCTTTAATGCCAGCACTCAGGAGGCAGAGGCAGGTGGATCTCTGTGAGTTGGAGGCCAGCCTGGTCTATAGAGTGAGTTCCAGGACTGGCTCCATAGCTACTGGGAAATCCTGTATCTCAAAACCAAAAAAAATTAAAAATAAAAAACTCCTGTCATTGTTCCAGTGTAACCTGGTTGCCTTTCTGCTTCCCACACTGCCCCACTCCCAGTTCAGTATGGCGGCTCTGGCCTGGGCTACCTAGAACATGTGTTGGTGATGGAAGAGATATCCCGGGCTTCTGGAGCAATAGGGCTCAGCTACGGTGCCCACTCTAACCTCTGCGTCAACCAGATTGTTCGCAATGGGAATGAGGCGCAGAAAGAGAAATACCTTCCCAAGGTGAGGAGACAGGAAAGTCCACACGGACTCAGCACCACCCCTGTATGACGTGCCCTCCCCTTGGTGGGGACAAGCAGATTCTCATTCTCGTCCTGTTCCCACGAACTAAACAGAATTAGGAGAATGACTGAGATTGATCTGAAATACTTAAATCAAAAAAATCTAACTGTGTGGTGGTGGCACACACCTTTGATCCCAGCACTTAGGCAGCAGAGACAGGGGAATCTCTGAGTTCAAGGCCAGCTTGGTCTATAGAGCCAGAGCTACACAGAAAAACCCAGTCTCAAAAAAAATGGGGGTGGGGCCTTCAGTCAGAGCTGTGGTAACTTGTGACATGTGTGGAGTTTCAGCTGCTTGGGAGGCAGAAGCAGGAAAATCATGAATCCCAGCTTGGGTGATTTGACAAGGCCATGTCTCAAAGCAAATAGGAGTGGGCAAAAGTGCCTACCTGCGACCAAGTTTGATAACCTGACTTTGATACGCATAGTGGAGAAAGAACCAACTTTCTTCCGCAAATTGTGTTCTGATATGAGTGCGCACACACACACACACACACACACACAGTGGCCTTTGTGCATACATAAACACAGAGAAGAAATAAATAAAAATATAATTTTTAAAAGTCTAAAGACTGGGGGCTGAGGGGAGGGCTCAGTGGTAAATCCCTTGCTTAGGCCTGAGACCCTGGAGCCAATCCCCAGTGCTGCCAAAAGTGGTGGATGCAGGAGTGGAAGAAAAAGAGGCCTTCCAGAGATTTACTCCACCTTGCTCTGTGGGGAGTTTGCAGGGTGGACTGTGGGCAGGAAGAGCAGTCCCAGGAGCTGCTGCAGGGAGCTTCCAAGGTCCTAACAAGGCGGGTCTTGGTTTTCCCTGTAGCTAATCAGCGGTGACTTCATCGGAGCCCTGGCCATGAGTGAGTCCAATGCTGGCTCTGATGTCGTCTCCATGAGGCTTAAAGCAGAAAAGAAAGGTAAGGCCACTTGCCACAAGGCAGCTGGAAAAGGCAGGTGGGGGGTCTCTGCTGAGTTCCCAGTATGGCTTCTCAGCAAGGTGGCAGCAGTTACCGGACTGGTTGGCTGAAGCAGAACAGGAGACTTCAGCCAACAGCCAGCGACCTGCTGTCCCTTAGGGGATCACTACATTCTGAATGGCAACAAGTTCTGGATCACCAATGGCCCTGACGCTGATGTCCTCGTTGTCTACGCCAAAACAAATCTGTCTGCCGTACCAGCTTCTCGGGGCATCACAGCCTTCATTGTGGAGAAGGTGAGCGTGGGATCAGAGAGACTTTCCAGCCAATTGAGATTCAATCAGTGTTCAGTGTTCTGTGCTCTGCTCCCAGGAGGGGGCAGGTAAGCTTTAGCTGAGGAATAGCCCAGAAGTCAAGTCTGGTGCTGATCCAGTTGCTCAGAGGTAGGGCAGCTGCTTAGCACATAAGATCCTGGGTTCGATTTTCAGCACTACAGAAGAAAAAGAAAAAGAAAAAAGAGACCCAAAGAGGCTGGGTCAAGTCTGAAGACAGTAAAGCTATTATCTGTCCTCAGAGCCAAGGAAGAAGAAAATGGAAAAGAAGTTATGGGATTTTCTTACTGGACTGAGCAGGAGCTGTGGGGGAGACTGAGGCATGGGTGGGAATGAAAATGCTGATTTGGACACTGTCCCTCCAATAGTATGGATGAGGACAAGATACATCAGGAGTTAGATTAAAACTAAACTATTAAAACTCACTGTATAGAGCAAGCTTCTGGGCAGAGATCCATTTGCCCCAGCCTCCCAAGTGCTGGGGTTAAAGGCGTGCGCCCCAGCCTGGAAAAAGTTGGAAATGTATAAGGGAGCAGGTGTTGGCTTCACACCATCTGCCTACTGTTGGTGAAGAAAGAGGGCAGGTGCCACTGAGGCTTGGGGACCTACCTGCAGGGGAATGGTAGAAAGTTTACTACATGGTTAAGTTAAGCAAGAGGTTGGCAGGGCACCCCATGAGGAGGGGGAGTCGCTGGCTGAGGCGGGAACTGGAAAGGCCTGCGGGTAATGGAACAGCCTTCACTCCCCTGTCACCTGGTGACACCTGTGCATCCAAGTCACCCTGGTCAAAGCGTGCTCGTGGTTGGAGTTGGGGCTCCTTTAGGGACGGACAGGTGGCTAAGGAAAAGGGGACAGAGGAGTTGGCATGGGCTCTGAGAGTGTCTTCAGAGTCATGTCCCGGGGAGAGTGAGGAGAGCTCAGGACTTAATGTTTTGCTGAGGAAGAACTGCTCCCCTGAGAACTTAGGAGAAGCAGACTGGCCGCAGAGGTGTTGGGAACAAAGTGGGTGGGACATGAAGACGAGTTTTGCATCCAGAGAGAGAACTTGGGAGTAAGATATGGGCAGGTATCCGAATCGGTAGATAGAGTGAATTTCCCCTTTACTAGCCCCCCCCTTGGGGCAAGTCTAACCAGGACCTCCTTTGGTTTCCTGCGAAGGGTATGCCTGGTTTTAGTACCTCCAAGAAGCTCGACAAGCTGGGCATGAGGGGCTCCAACACCTGTGAGCTTGTTTTCGAAGACTGCAAAGTTCCTGGTAAGTGTCCCAAGAATAAGGGAGTCTCATCCTGGCTCCTTTGCAACCTGGAAAAGCCCATCTCAGCATTACGGAGGTTCACCACTGTTACGTGTTCCATGATATGCAGCTAGGCCTGTGGGCTTAGGGCTGCTGGACAGCTGTCTGTCCTGGCCACAGCCCCTGCTGCTACTTGCTTGCCTGCCCAGATGAAGGCTGGTGAAAGGTAAGGCTTACCGTCGCCCGCTGACGTCCTTCAATCTCTCTGTGCATTTGCCTATGCAGCCAACGTGCTAGGCTAGCTTCTTGTCTCCTAAATAACCCAACAGAAATGAGTTAAAGGAGGAAGAAGTTCTTTTGGCTCATGGTTTCAGGTGTCAAGCCTATGGTCAGTTGGCTCCATTGTTCCTGAGCTTACTGTGAGCCAGAGCATAAAGGTAGAAGGGCCTGGGGAGAACTGCTTATCAGGATAAGTAGCAGAGATCAAAAAGAGGCCAGAGTCCCATTATACTCTCAAAGGCACACACCCAGTGACCCATTTTTCCTGGAGGCCTTGTCTGTGTTTCTTGTCTCATTAATGCCGTCAAATTAGGAATCCATCATCGGGTTAATCCATTGATTGGGCCAGCCTTCATGGTCCAGTCACGTCCCACACCCCACGCCAGAACACTGCTGCACGGAGAACCCCGACTTCAGCACACCAGCCCGCAGGGGGCCATTTTGTGTCCAAACCACAACACTCTGAATTACACTCGGTAATGATGCTAAAAGCTCTTCTGAAATAAATTGACAGAAGCCAGACTCGATGAAGGAGAGGTAATTTGATTTTGCAGGAATATTTTATCCCCTGTGCCATAACTGTGAACGTGACACTATGTAACACTGTGAGAGAGTGGAGGGCATGGATCTGGTCATGAATAAGGATCGCTTCATGTATCAGTGTGAACCTTCCAGAAACAGAATGCCGTGTCCAGAAAGAGTCTCTAGGAAGAATCCATACAGACTCGCCTTTTAGGAAAAGACAGAAAATGCATTCACCGGCCTTAAAGGCGGGTTAGGTTGTCAAGTTTCTATACCAAACGTTCTGCCCACATCTCCCAAGTCCTCATTAGGGGGTAGCTGCTCATTGGCTTCTGTCACTATCCCCCTAACTCTCAAACAAGCAGCTCTCATGAACATCACAGAAAGGTGACCCTGAACTCGAGCACACAACCTCAGTCCAATGAGTCCTCTGATTTCTGCATAAGTAGACATCAGGTGTAGAAAGAAGCGAAGAGGGGAGGGTGACTTCCAAACCAATCCTAGGGAGTCCAACGTGTGAAAAGAAAGACCTAACAACTTGGGGCCCTGTAGTGTTGTGGATGGTGTGTGGTCCTGAGAACTCCACTTCTGACTGAAGTGACAAAAGCCATCTTTTCCTCTCACTGGAAACCCGAGTTGAAGGTCGAATAGTGTGCTTTTGTGCCTGTGTAACATAGTATATTGTGTAAAAGTGAAGAGGCTATGAACGATCCTCTCTGGCCTTTATCCTGGCAGCTGCTAATATCCTGAGCCAAGAGAGTAAAGGGGTCTACGTATTGATGAGCGGACTGGACCTAGAACGCCTGGTGCTGGCAGGTGGACCCCTTGGGTAAGTGTGAGGAGGCTGGAGGCCTCCTGGGTGAACTTCACCAGTGTGAGGCTTATTGGGGAAGCTAGTGCACCCCTACATGAGTGTGAAACCCGGGGCAACCTGAGCTTGCCAGTCTTGTTAGGTTAGCAGCCTCCCCCTGATAAGGAAGGGAGGAACAAAGGAAGCTACTTTGTGGTTTATCCTCTGTCCTAGAGAATCTCCTCCTGTATTTAATTTCTTCACACAGAGGGAAATGTCATTATGTGACAGATGGCAGGTGAGGCCTGAGAGCAACTCTGCTTAGTCAGTGTGGTTGTGAAACAAGAAGCACAGACTCTGACACCTGCCTGCTGCTCCACCACACCCAACTGATCTCAGAGGACATGCCTGGGAGCTGGGCAGGCAATGCTGCCACTGAGACAGCAGGGAGTCTCTGGGACTTCTGTTCCTCCTCCTCCCACCTCAACCCTCAGGCCTAATCCTCTGACACCCTTTCACCCCGCTTGACATCACACCCCCATGCTGTCTTCCTCCGGCAGGATCATGCAGGCTGTCCTGGACCACACCATTCCCTATTTGCACGTAAGGGAAGCCTTTGGCCAGAAAATCGGCCAATTCCAGGTAAGGGAAATACTATCTGAAGTGTCCTCTTTTGCTGGATTAAAGGAGAGGAGGAGATAGCTGTGCAGTTCAGGTTATTGTCCTCCTCTAGCAAAACAAGCTTGAGTTCTTAGAATTCAGCCCCTTTCCCAGTCAGCCTGGCTTTGGAGGTCCATCACTTTGTCCTGCCCATTCCTATTGGAGCCGGACGAACTCGACACTGCAAGGCTGGAGGGTAAAGCTGCCGAGCACTGGAGTTTAGGGGAAAGGGAGCCTCATTTCTCATCCCGCCCGTCTGCCAGGAGGAGCTGCCGAAAGTTAGCCACACAGGCGGCAACTCTGTAGCCTCATCTAGAGTACTTTCCATCTCCTTTGTCCTAGGCAAGCCCCATCTCTTTCTCTGTGCCCCTGGCGCCTCATCCCTGGCCCTCAGCTTGTCCTTGCCCTTGACCTGCTGTTAGCCCTTAGAATGTCCCAGCGTGTTGACCTGGGGCCTCCCTTTGTGCCCAGCTGATGCAGGGAAAGATGGCTGACATGTACACCCGCCTCATGGCATGTCGACAGTATGTCTACAACGTCGCCAAGGCCTGTGATGAAGGCCACATCGTTGCCAAGGTGAGGGCCAGCTCTGGGGGAAGAAGAGGCGGATTGGTGATGGGGCCTGTGTGTTTGTCAGGACCCTGCTGAGCAAAGCCTCATCCCACAGGACTGTGCCGGTGTGATTCTGTATGCAGCCGAGTGTGCCACGCAGGTAGCCCTGGACGGCATTCAGTGTTTAGGTGAGTGGCCCTCACTCTCCACCCCTGGGGTCCCTCTTCACTCCTCACTCTGCTTAAAATAGCCACAGTCATGCTGGCGCCTCTAGGCTCTGTCTGCCTCCAGTGATGAGGAAAGGGAAGTTTTTGTAATGGCCATCAGTAAGTAAAGAGAGTGGGGCCTGGAGACACAGTTCAGTGGTTAAGAACACTGGCTTCTCTTCCAGAGGACCCAGGTTCTATTCCCAGCACCCACTTGACAGCTCACAACCATCTGTAACTGCAGTTCTAGGGGGAACCAACATCCTTGTGTGGCCTCCGAGAGCGCCAGACATGAATGTGGTAAGCAGACATGCTGGCAAAACATCCATATACATAAAATCAATTTTTTAAGAGGGGGGGAAAAAACACAGGGTGGTGGTGGCACATGCCTTTACAGCCGGCACTCAGGAGTCAGAAGCCAATGGATCTTGAGTTCAAGGTTTATGGGGTGAATTCCAGGACAGTCAAGGCTACACAGAGAAACCCTGTCTCAAAGAAAAGCCCCAAAAATAAAAAGGGAAGAGGAAAATAAATGGTGGGGGGGGGAGGTTGGAGACTCCAAGTGTTCCTTATCTTCCCTGCCTGGCCTAAGGTCAGCAGGAAATGGGGGGAGAGAGTCTCAGGGGGAGCAGCCTTGTTCATTGGTGACTTAGGTTTGAATTCCATGTCTGCCACTGATTCTGCAGGGTTTTTTTTAAACGAGGTCTCAAGTATGTGAGAATGTCGTATAGCTGAGGATGACCTGGAACTTCCAATCCTCCTGCCTCCACCTCCTGATTACTGGGATTATAGGCATATGCCACCACACCTGGTTTGTGTGTGGTGCTGGGGACTGAATCCAGAACTTTGGGCATGCTAGGTGAACACTCTGCAGTCCCGAGCCCAGGTTTTGCCCATCTCTAGGTCCTCAACATTCTGACCTTCTAGACCAGCTCTCCCATGCCTTCCTGGCCCCAATAAGCATCCCTCATTGCCTCTGCTTCTCTTTAATCAGCCATCCTCCAGAACCTGTATGTCCTGGGGTTCTTCTGTGTTCAACCAACAATCAAATATATTCAGAGAAGACTGGGCATGGGAGTGCACACCTATAATCCCAGCACTTGGGAAACTGAAGCAGGAGGATTGCAATGAGACTGAGACCAACCTGGGCTACTTAGTAACTTCTTGGCCAACCTGGGCTATACTCAGAGCAGCACACACCTGTGATCCTAGAACTTAGGAAGTTAGAGGTTAGAGGATCAGAAGTTCAAGGTCATCTTTGGCTATTTTGTGAGTTGAGGGCCAGCCTAGGATACGGCACACCCTGTCTCAGAAAGAAGGAAGTTTGGTCCCCAGGACCCACATGGTTAAAGGAGAAAATACACACACACACACACACACACACGTTGTCCTCTGACCCCTACATGTGTGCCAAGGCACATGTGCATAATGTGTAAGACATAAATAAGTGTAAGACAAAAGGAAAATTGTCCTGAGGTGAACATAGACTTCTCTTGTCATGGTTCCCTAAACATTCCAATATAACAACTATTTAAATGGCACTTGTATCACATTAGATATATAAACAACCTAGAGATATGTAAAATATGAACTGGGGTCATAACTCAGTGGTAGAGCATTTGCCTACCTGGGGAGTGGAGGGTATTGGGAGAATGCACGCAGGTTATATGCAAAGAAACCAGTCCTTGAAGGTATTAGGGAAAGACTCCTTGGCTCTATTTTTCTTGCTACCTTCAATTCTCTCCTTTCTCTTCCACCTGTTGTTTCTCTCCACAGGTGGAAATGGCTACATCAATGACTTCCCCATGGGCCGCTTCCTTCGAGATGCCAAACTGTATGAGATCGGAGCCGGGACCAGTGAAGTGAGACGGCTGGTCATTGGCAGAGCATTCAATGCCGACTTCTGCCGGTCCTAGCACTGAGGCCTTTCTTTAGAAGGAGAGGCATGCCCTCTCGCGGTAGCCCGCCGCCCACAGGAGGCAGGGTTCTCCGGCCGTGTCAGCCAGTCTGTCAGGAAAGCTTAAAATGGACCGCGCAAAGGACTTGGGTTTCTGGGGCTCGTAGGGGGCTTCAGTGACTTACTCTCCACTTCCGATGTTGATGTTCTCAGCCTCTGGGATGGCACCCTACTCTTGAGCTAGGCAAACGTCTGGCAGGGAGCCCTTTCCACTCAAGTGTAGCGGGAGCGCTGCTGCTTCCAATTTTCTTAACGGTGTCTTTTCTTGAGGAAGAGGCAAAAACCTTGTCCTCATTAGCTGTTTCCCTAAGGTCTAGACAGTTCCAGAACATCTATGTGACAGATCCATGGAAGACAGAGTCCTGGTCTAGCCATGACAGCATGAAAGATTGTCTCTTGATGGCATCCCTGGTGTACCTGAATCTGACTGCATCACTTTGTCACGGGCCAGCACTGGGACTGCTCATGTGACCTTCTGCAGCCGACGGGGCAGCACCGGGTTGTCTGGCTCAACTCCAGTCTCTCTGCCTTTGTACATTTCTCTAGACACCCTGTGGCTAATTTTGTTATGGCTGCACAGCGGCTGCTGCCATTTTGTATTAAACATACTGCAAATCGATCCCTTCTGTGCCCAAAGCAGTGTCTGGAGGAGAAGCAAAGCCACTTGTCTGTATCCTGAGTGTCTTGAAGAGTCCTGCCCTTCGCTCTCCCAGGAGTCTAGAATGGGAAGTCGCAGACCCAGATCTCCCAGTTACTTTCTTTTGTGGTGCTGAGGTTGAACCTGGAGTGTGTTAGGCAAGCCCTGTAGCACAGAGTCTGCTATCTCCTCCCTCCCCTTCCAACTTGCATGGTTTTATTTGGGGCTCCCTGTAGCCCAGACTGGCCTTGAACTAAGATCTTGAACTATAGATCTGCCCTTACCCCAAGAGCTGGGATTATAGGCATAAGCCATATGCACCTCCCTGTGATTTCTCTTCAAGGAAGTGGGTTCCAGCATGAAAAGGCAGAAGGAGAACCGTATTAAGTTTCTGGAGACCATCCTTTAGAGTTGTTTGGTTTCAAGACAGGATCTAGCCTGCCCCTGCCTTCTTAGTGCCAAGATTACAGGCATGGACACACCCGGCGCATCTCTGAGTTTTGTTTTGTCTCAATATATATCCGTGGCAGGTCTTGAACTCAGATCCTCTGCCTCTGCCTCCCAAATTCTGGGATTAAAGGAATGTGCCACCACCATGCCCAACCCAATCTCTGAGGGTGGTTTTGTTTTTATTTTGTTACTATCCAGACAGTTTGACCTTTTTGAAGGTCAGAATTGAATCAGATGGGCTAGTAGTGAAAAGACAGAACGTCCTAAACATCCCAACGTGGGGCTGATGCATATAGCATCCTAGGTAGAGCACCTGAACATCCCAACGTGGGGCTGATGCATATAGCATCCTAGGTAGAGCACCTGAGTTGTCAATTCCTCAGTTCCCAAAGGTCAAACTGGCTTTCCTGGATCCCAGCCCAGCGGTGCTTGGTTTGAGCCTAGGGCCAAGAGCTGAGGCTTGAAACAGGTGAAGCTGGCACCTTCCCAACCCCAACCTAGTCTCATCTTAAGGGGACGATCCAGAGCTAGCAGCTGCCCCTTCGCTTAGCTATTCTGCGTCCTGCCATGACCACAAATGCACTAGAAATAATGGTCAGCCGAGGCAGGACACTGGAATGACCCACGGAAGATGGTCAAAATGCAGCAGGGGACCCGCAAGCCTGCATGAAGGCTTGCCTCGCAGCCTGACCATCTGCATTGGAGTCCTGAAACACACGTGGTGGATGGAGAGAACTGATTCTCAAGTTGTCCTCTGACCTCCACAAGTTAACAGAAAGAAGCATATCACTCAGNCCCCCGGGGACTCTACCAACTTGGGAATGTCCCCAGAAGTACATGTGTTAAAAAGTCTTAATCCCAGCCCTCTGTTAATGGCTTGTGTAGTTGGACCCTGGTGACTTTGGTGGCTTTATAAGATAAGGCTCTTAAGCAAGTGTGCCTGCTGTCATGTGAGGTCCCCTACCATGCTATGATGCAACAGAAGATCCTGGCGGTAGGAGGGCCAGTGTGTCTGGAACCTGGAGCTAAATCTCTATAATTACCTAACTTGTGTTCATCCAGCTATAACAACAAAGGAAGGATGTGATTGTTTTCCTGTTGTTGTTGTTTCTTTTAATGTGATATACTCAAGAAATGTTTTAAAGTAAAAGACAAAACAAAATGTGTATCCTGAAAAGTGGATTGGGAAGTGGGCAGGGGCTAATGAGATGTGTTAATTGTGGCCTGGTCATGGCCTTTATCAGAATCTAGTGACACAAATATGTAGACACCCGGGTCTCCTGGGAAGTGACAGTGGACTACAGAGTATTACAACCCAACGTGGGCCTGGAGGGAGTTTGTCCTCAGAGACTTGAGTCTTAACCCTATAGCGGTAGTCCCTTACCTCTGTAATATTGCTTCATTTCGCACATCAATTCCCTGACCTTTGCAACCAACTGGGTGCTCCAGGCAAGATTGCTTAAGGCCCCCATGCAAAGCCCTGAAACGGGAGTTACTTAAACCTAAGGGACCAAGGGTGAGTCAGCCACGCCCCGACTCCGGGGAAAGGTTGGGTGGAGCCTGAGACCGTGTAAAGCAGCAGCTTGCGGGATTAGGGGGAGTGCCTAGCACTTCGCGGGCCTTGATGGGAGCTGGGACCCCCGGACCTGGATGATCGTTGGTCGCGATCCGCAGCCTACACAGATCCGGAGTGCTCTCTTTCTGCCTCCTGCCTCAAAGCTCTGCGAGCCGCTTAGCGTGTGGTGGACCCGCGGGACCTGCTCGGGCTCTGCGTGGAGCTCGCCTGACCCCTGCCGGCCATCCGCGGAGTCGCAGGTGCGCGGATCGGGCCATTCCACTTTCCCACTCTGCCAGGGTGCTTTGGATGAACGCACGGTTTCCAAGACAGAAATTTCATCATGAATTATATTTTGCTAATTTAGAACATTAAAAGAACATCGTCCTCTATCACCACTCTTTTATACAATAATGACCGAGCAAAGGCGAGTGCCGTATTTTTTTAATACACACTGTTTCAAAAACTGTAATTTTATTTCAAAACTTATTTTATATGTATGCGTGTTTTGCCTACATGTATGTATGTGCTCTGCTTGCGTTCCTGATACCCGCAGAGAGCAGAGGAGGACGCTGGGTTCCCTGGAACTGTACTTAGGGACTTGCGAGCTGCCATGTGGGCACATGGAAACTCAACCAAAATCCTCTTTGAAAGAGCGAGTGCTCCAAACCACGGAGCCATCTCTCCAGTCTCCAAAACGGTGTAAGTTTTGAAAAGTTTATGGAAAAGAAAAGCTTGACTCTTGTTTCTCCTGTACCTTCCCGCTTCTCCAGGACAAAACCACCTTTGAGTCTGTAAGGAGTTTCTTTTTGATTGAATTCAAGTGATTGAATTGTAGGCTCTCCTAAGGATGGCACTTTAATGTGCGTAGCTGTGATTTATGACAATCTTGCTATGTGCGTATATTTTTCACTTCACAAGCAGGCATTTAGAAAAGCTCTGGCTAAGATGAAGCAGGGGCCTTGTTCACATACCAGTCTCTGCCTCTGCCTCCAGCCCCAAGCACAGGCACTCAGAGCCATGGTTCCTCAGGGTGGAGACTCTCCCAGTGTGCTACGCCTACTTCCTCTAACCAGGAGCCAAAATTCTGGAATTTTGACTTTCGACTTCTCCATGATCCACCAACCTGCCTCCCTTTTCCAGGCCAGGCTGCTCAGCCTACCTCCACCCTGAGCCAGTGGGGACAAGCCTCCCTTAGAGCCATCATGTGTCCTGGCACATTTTAAATCAAAGGTTACCCTAGGTATAGCGGTGTGGTGCGTCCTGTGTTCCCAGCACTCACAAGTTGGAAGCAGAAAGATGGCTGTGAGTTTGTGGCCAGCCTGGACTGGTTACATATCCAGTTCAAGGCAAGCTGGGTTATATAAAAGTAAAACTGTCTGGAAAATGCCCCAAAATAAAGACCTAACATTTCAACAGAACATCTTTGTCCCAGATAATTTGGAGATTGTAGCAGGAGGATCGTTTAGATCCAAGAGTTTGAGAATAGCCTGAGAAATACACTAGACCCAGTGTTAAAAAGGAGAAAGGACAGACATGGTGGTGCACACCTTTAATCCTAGTACTTGGGAAGCAAGGGAGGGGAGGTCTCTGTGAGTTCAAAAACCAGCTTAGTCTATAAAGAGAGTTCCAGGACATCCAGGGCTATTGAGACCTTGTCTTATAGAAAGAAAAGCCGAGTGGTGGCTCATGATTTTAATCCCAGCATTTGGGAAAGTAGAGGCAGGGCCAGGTGGATCTCTGTTTGAGGCCAGCCTGGTCTACAGAGCAAGTTTCACGACAGAAGGAGGAGGAGG
>LOJH01028406.1:0-17745 GCA_001685095.1 Ellobius talpinus
GGAGGGAATTGGGAGGAGGGGAGGAGGTGGAAATCTTTTAATAATAATAATAAATAAATAAATAATAAAAAAGAAAAATAAATAAAGTGGCCCTTTCCAGGGACAGCTAATGTGTTCCGTTTAGAGAACACTCTGGTAGGGCCATTGTCAAGTCTGCTTCTCTAGAAATCAGGATACCGAAGTTCTCATTCTGGCCTCCCACTAAGTTGATACTCAACCTTGTTTATTCCACTACATATGGAGTTTGAAGGGAGTTTGCAGAGAGGATGCTTTAAGTGCTCTGAAAGCATACCTGCTCTAAACAGAAGATGCAGATGATTGCTCTATGAGCCATAAGATACTGAATGGTTGGACAGCACTTGTAATTCAGAAAAGGTAAGCTGTCAAAACAGTGAGACTACATTAATGAGAGCTGTGAAGACAGCAAAGAGCAAACAGGAAACCGCCTAAATGATTTTCCCCCAAAATACAATGAAATGTTTTTTTTATAAAATAGATAGTTGAAATCAGCATTATAGCTAAGACATTTACTTGCCGAGTTTGGAATTTGGGCATGCACATCCCTTTACCTCCTTCCTATCATAAAAATTCTTTTTCTGTGTCCACATTTTATTAATTATATTTATTAGGGCATTTGAATGGCATGGATATGAGGTAAACACCAGGCTGAGTAGTTTATTACACTAACGTTTGGAAATACAGTACAGGAAGAATAATAGATTCTTAGTAAAACCATGTTAATCTTTCCTTAAATTCATCTGCTTGTACTTCCCCTTCAAATGTACAAGGAAACAATTGCACATACATATTTGTAAATTTTACTAATGAGATTTTGTTTTCATTCTCTTGGCTCGGTCCGGCCCAACCTCTTACATGACTCAGTGTAAAAGAATCTTCTTATCTACGTGATGTTTAAAGACCTTACAGCTTACAGAGCAGTTAATGAATGACACAAAGAGCAAAGCTCTGACAGGTGACAAAGTGCCAGGTCCTGAGACAGGCAAATACTGTGAATTTCAAAATTGGTCATGAACTTGGTATGGTTCTAATAATCATAAACACCCTTCATGAAGCTGGAAAAGAAACCTCACTTTTGAAACCACCTACTATTTTCTGTATAATTTCCATGCTGGCTTTCATTATAGATTATTCATTTTCTCTCCATTCAAAGTCAACAAAATACCTCTAAGGCTGGAGGGAGACTATAAATCTCTGGGAAAACTTCAGTATTTTGTCCAGTCATTGCCTGTTTCCAGACACAGAAAACAGGGAAAGTGGGTATTGAAGACCAGAGAAAGGGAAAAGTGAAGGACAAGAAACATCAAGTATTCCCTTTTCCCTTGCAGTGATCTGTGGGGTCTGCTCTCTGAAATATATGGGGAAATATTAAGAAAAACAACAAATCGCTATCATATGCAAACTAAAGTTTGAAAGCAACACTACCTCACCCCAAGGAAACAAATTTAATAGTGCATAAACTTTCCCCACTGATGCTTGGATCAACTGATTTCCCGCAGCTTAGCCATAATTCCTCAATGAGGACATTATGAAAATTAACATGGGAATGAGAACTTTGCATATGATAAGTGGCCAGATAATAACATCTGGAAATGAAAGAATAATAAGAAAGAAAGGCATCTAGAGAAGCAGCCAAAAGACCCAACACTTATAAACCATTATGCAGACAGCTGTGAAAGAGTCCTCAATATAGCTCTTTGTAGATCCCGCGAGACAGGAAAACTCAAATGTCTTCTAAATAGCAGAAAGGAAAGGGTTAACTCGACTGTTAAGTCAACATAACTGATATGCAACTAGTATGCCAATATGCTGTTTGTATACATTCTAAGTTGTTAGTGATCAATTAAACTATGTGTTTCCTGATAGGATTTTGGACACGAAATTTGACATTGAGCTTTCTTGATGTGATCCATAGGGATCCGGGGGTTGCACCTGAAGCAAAATTTCCAAATTCTTACATTGGACAGTCGGATTCTACTTAACAGGCCAATGATGTCAATAAACTGGAGAAGACTTGATTAAGGAGTGCATACAAGTTAAAATAACAGAAAGGTAGCTTATAGCTTAGGGACCCCAGGAAGAGCCAATTAAGCACTCCGTTATTAGCTCTGTCTTCTTCTATTGCTGCCTGCAGGGGATTCTCTTGACTGCCCTACTTACTCAAGCGGGAACATACAGAATCTATATCTTCTATTCTAAAAGTCATGGAATTAACAGGACTCAAGCACATTTTGAGACACTGCAGGAACATTCTTCTAGGAGTTCTCCCAAATGGCACCTGAAATATATAAAAGAGCTGAAGCCACAGAAGAACAACATGATTTAAATATGGCATGAGATTAACAGATTCTGGAATATGATCCCAAGCCTAAGTGGTTCTTGAGATTTGGAAGACTGAGTGTCTTTGGCCTCATGGCTATAGTTTCCTGCTGCCTTTTCAGTCTAGCTCTTGGTTATTGGGTGAGGAGGGAAAACCACAGAACAATGCCAACAGCAGGCCTATCTGAGGTGTAAATTGGAGAGAGGCTTTGAATGTGAGCAAAGGAGCATTAGAAGCTAATTATTCATATTCTTTTTTATTTTTTGTTTTCAATACATCCAGATGGCATTTCCCCATCCTGACCCTCTCCACCCCATGTCCCTCTCCCCATCAGATTCATTCCTCCTCATCAGTTTCCCTTCAGAAACGAGCAGGCCCCCAGGAATATCCACCAAACAGCCTAACAAGACTAGACACATCCATTCTCCAAACACAAGAACCCTCAAGTTTGTAAAAGAAACACCACTACAGCTTAAATCACACATTGACCCCCAAACGTTGATAGTGGGAGACATCAATACCACACTCTCACCAACAGACTTAGCAGCTAGACAAAAATAAACAGGAAAATACTAGAGCTAAAAGATGGTATAAAGGAAATGGACCTAACAGATACCTACAGGGTATTTCACACAAACACAAAAGTATATAACTTCACAGCACCTCATGGAGCCTTCTCCAAAACTGGCCACATACTCGGTCACAAAGCAAGTCTCAACACGTACAAGAAAAATTGGAATAACCCCCTGCATCCTAACACATCACTATGGATTAAAGATAGATTTCAATAGCAACAGAAATAATAGAAAGCATACAAACTCATGGAAACTGAACAACTCTCTACCGAGTGAATACTGGGTCAAGGTAGACATAAAGAAATGAAAGGCTTTGAAGAATTCAATGAAAATGAATACACATCATACTCAAACTTAGGGACACAAGGAAAGCCATGCCAAGAGGAAAGTTCATAGCACTAAGTGCCTACATAAAGAAATTGGGAAGATCTCATACTAGCAACTTAAGAGCATACCTGACAGCTCCAGAATAATTATTCATATATAGAAGATTAACACTCCCTCATAAGCAGTACATGGGGATCTTAGAAATGGCTTAAGGTTCAAGCCATTTCATTTTAGAGTGTGTGTATAGTCTACCCAAGAGACAGAAGAATTAGCTGAAATGGTAAGTAATGTTTCATAGTTTTATGAAATTCTATCAGACATATTGTTCATCCATAAGAACCCAAAGCAAAGTAAAATATATAGAGAACTCAGAGAGCTGGGTTTTTTGTTGTTTTTTTTACAAAGTTGGAGTTATCTTGGTATAAGAAGTAAATAGATTTGAAGTCCAAAGAAACCAGTTTCAATCCCAGATATTTCATTAAATGTACATTTTGTGCATTCAATCACCTTGATTTAAGTGTTCTAATTTCTCAAAAGGACCTACTAATGGCACCAATTTATCAATATTTAATGCAAATTTACTAAATGGTATATAGTATACATCGTATACCATAAGCATATTATACATAGTATAAACTCAGTAAATAATTCTCACTTTTGTCCCTTGTTTCATCCTCATGGATTACAGAGGCTCGAGACCCAGAGGCAGGTTAGGAAGGCTAAAAAGTGAAAGATGACTAAGCACAGTACTTCTCTTCTACAGACTATAGCGAATGACAAACTACTTCTGTCATCTGGGCTCTGAAAGGCTTCTGTATAGCAATCTGGGGCACAAAGAAGGCAACTAAAATAAACAATTCATTAAGTCCTAACATTTAATGGGTATGACAAGAGGCAGCAGAAAAAAATAGCTGTATTATAAGGCCTCCTTGGTCTGCTTTGTGCATCTTTGCTCTAAAGATTTTCTGCAGCAAGATGAGCTTGCTAGGGGACAGGCTTGGAAAGGTTCAGTGTGCTCACTTGGAAGACTGAGATTTTCACTGCAAATGCCTGATAATGGCCCCCATTCATTAAATCCCACATAGATTCATCAGAGAAGTCTTTAATTTGATGGGATAAGCTAAAATTCATTAACATTGTGGGCAGCATTCTGTGAGATAGTGGACCAAGAAAACCATCTTTTTGCTGGAAAGGACGTAAACAACAGCGAGTGCCAAGCAAGCTGCCATAGTACCCTCACCTAGGATAAGCCCTCATGGAGTAGTGGCCCAAAGCCCAGAAATACAAAAAGCTAAAATCATAAAATAGCTGAAAGATGCAAGTACTTAGGAGTCAAATTATTTCCATTGCTAAACTCTGCAGGTGCTTTAAGAATGGCCGAGAAAAATCAAATGCATTAACAAATCCACCACAAATTGTATACAGAAAATTAGAACTCTGTATGCTCAGTTTGCTTGAAAATTAGCATTAGAAGCCATTTCTTTAAGTCCAGATTTTCTTTCAATAGGGCCTTTTTTGGCCATAAAGGAAAGAAGTTATGATTTGTAATGAAGCAAGCACAAAGAACACAACTGCAAGCATTTGGGCAACTGCTCTCTCATTGGTTATACTGTGCTGATGACCAATTAGCAGAATCAGCTGAAAATGTCATCAAACAGCAGAAGTTAAGTTTGGCTTCTCAATTGTGTATCTGGATTCAAAACACTGACACAAAGTTCATATCTCCATTAGCTATAGCTAAAATCTATTAAGTTCTGATTCTGAGCACCCAGGCAATCCATGTGTGTGTCTGCTATAGATCTTTTTCGTGATGAAGGAGATATTATAATTTAGAAAGGCAAAGAAAGGATATTAGTTTCCATTAAAATTAAAGGGAAGCATTAACTGACTTCATTAAGCCAAGTCAGAGCCATTAGGAAATGAAATTACATATCCCAAATAATGAAGCTCACAGATAGAGCAGTAAGTGTGGACTCTATTTCTGTTCTAAATTTATCCAGTATTACTTCAAAATCCTGCCAGTAACATAATTCATTCTCTCATTTCCCTTTCCTAGAGTTTTAGAACTTTACATAAGAGGCTAAAATTAACCTATATTGTAAGATACTTACTAGAAGGTTATTCATGTTTTTAGTCCTTGGCAAACCAGTCTGTGTTATCCCTTTAAATTTCAAATGAAGTAATCACTTACATTTCTTCAACACTGCTGTATCAGAGTCCCAGTAAGACAAAGATGACGTGCCCATGTAGGATACATGACTGTGGGTTAACATACAGACCACTTTGATAAATACATAGGCAGGGCAGGAAAAACTAACAGACAAGAAAAAGAACCAAGCAAAAACCAAAAGAAACACATATAGGCGGAGACACAATCACACACAAAGAAATCCCATAAAGTCACAAAAATGGAAGTCATAATAAATACACAATGATCTGTAAGTTAACAAAAGTGCCCCTACTTAATATTATGAGACATGGAACCTCAAAGATGCTATTGAGTTTGTTTGATTTTGGGCATCTACTGATGGACATGTAGTCTAGCCTTAAGAGTAGCTTGTTTCTTCAATGAGGTTACCTTGGAGAAAACTAATTTTCCATTTGCAAGTGGTCTATCAATTGGAGATAGCTTCTGGGTTAGGGATGGGAATCCATGTCTCCTTCCTCTCTCGGCTTTAGAATCCTATCTGTTGCAGACCCATGCACGACTTGTGCATGTTGACTCGGTCTCCAGGAGTTCATATGTGTGCCAGCCCTGCTGGGTCTAGACAGCCTTGATTCTTTGGTGCCCTTCACACCCTATTGCTCTTATACTCTTTCTGCCTCTTCTTCCACAGAGTTCTGAGCCCCAAGGGGAAGGACTTGATGGAGACCTCTCTTTTAAGGCTGAGTGATTCAAAGTCTTTCACTTTCTGCATATTGTCTAGTTGTGGATCCCTGTATTTGTTCCCATATAGTGCAGGAGGAAACATCTCTGATGATGGCCAAGAAAGGCACAAATATAAGAGTATGGCAGAATGTGGGAGTCATTTTATTGCTAAATTCATTTAGTAGAACTGCAGCATTTGGTTTTATTTTATGTCCCTGGTCTGACTAGTCTCAGGTCTTCACCCACCTAAGCAGTGCTGGATATGTGTTACGTCTCGTAGAATGGGCCTTAACTTAAATAAGATATTGGTGGTTATTCCCACAAGCTTTATGCCACTATTGCACCCATGTATCTTGTAGGCAGGACAGTATTGTAAATTAAAGAGTTATAGCTGGGTTGGTGTTTGCCATTCTTTTTGATTTTGTGCAGAGAACCTTCCAATACTATGGATATTAATTTGTTCATAGGAGTTCAAAGGCTATAGGTAGACACCAGCTTGACTTCTCCATGTTCAATGAGTTATGTAGGTGTCGCCTTTGGGAAATAGAGCCTCGCTGTCAGTTTATATTGTCAGTTTATAGAGTCTTGGAAATATCCTGGTTTGTTTGAGGGTTCCCATGGAATCCTTCAGACAACAACTTGTTTAGATGTAACCCATTCCCAGCACTTGCGGCCAGCCTCATTTTATGACTAGAGATGTCCAGTTGGAGCTCTGTCTCCATTATTTGCAAATTTCATTTAGATCCACTTCATATATGGTAAATCATGACAAAAATAAAACTTCAAGAATATGTTTGGTGAGGCTGAGATCATCTATGAGGGTAGAGGATTGTACCCACTGAAGTAATTCAGTCAATAAATAATCAAATGCTAAAGTTTGAATGGACTCTAAAGCTTTGCAGTTAGAAACTTGATCCTTGGTGAAGCTGTGACTAAGTATATCTGGTTTTACCTGCACAGAAGCATCTTGAAACCCTAACAAAAAGCACACAAACCTATTTTACAAAATTCAGGACTCACATAAGAGAAAAGGTAGATTTTGTTGAAAATCGGCCAAGCCTAACTGATAATCTTAGTTTATCAGGGTCAAAAATTACAGTTGAAACCTTCAGTCAAATACTTATTAGTTGTGGTTCATCCTTCTAAAACTTTAAAAACATATTTCTTAATATTGACCAGTGGTGGCTAATTAGAAGGTGTTTGAATCTTGTCAGGTTCTAATGTCACAGAGGGATTAATGAAGATATTGCAGGACTCAATTGGTTTCAGGAGGTAAGTAAGAAAGCAAATAAGATGGAATTCACGTTGGGGGCTTCCTCTCTCACTATGTGATGCTTTCTGCCTCTCTGCCATGTTATGATACAACATGAAGCCCTCAGCAAAAGATAAACAGATTATGGTATCATGCTTTTATATTTCCCAGTCTCAGAAACTATGGAACCAAAGCTAAACACTGTTAAAAAGAAGACTGTATTAACAATTTACAGCAACACTTGAGACTCAAACCATCACATAAGGCATGTGGGCAGAGGAACCCTGTGTGCGTGTGGGTGGGTGGGGGGTTATAAGTAGCAATGGATACAGGCAATTTAGGGAGTCATATGCATATGCATCGTCAGACATTAGGTTTGAAAAAGGGCTGAGATGTTCTTAAGCTGTTACCTTAGACTTAATCCTGTTTTCACCAAAAGCTTAGGTTCTGCTGTAGATCTAATCTGCAAAAACAAGGAGAGGAGTCTTTGTGTTCCTGAAAGTCAAGAAATTCTATGTTAAAGTACTGAGTATAGCCTACTTCAACAACTAATTCTTATTATATGTGACAAAAAACAGCTAGTTCTTATACATGACAAAGAACAGTCTTTAAATGAACAGTTGCTAAGCAAGTTGTTGACTGGGATTTTTCCCCCAAGTTTTTAGAGGCCAGCATATATTTCAGAAAGGAGGGAATCTTGGAAAGAAGGGTAGTGCTTGAGGTAGCCTTAAAGGGTAAGATGTCTTATGTTTAGCAATGGAGTGGCAAGTAGGGAGAGGAATGGTTTTGGCCATGCTCTAGGGAATCCATCCTATAGAAAACAGCATCTAACACTCACTTTAAAACACCTCATGCTCTGCAATAGAAGGCACAGACTGGCTTCTAAGAAGGACAAGGAAAAAAAAGCCGCTACTCAATATTTCCTATGAAAGTTACTTTCTCCATTGGGAAGGTTATCATTTTCATTAGGTTGGCAAGAATTGGAACTAATTATTTTTAGCTCTTATGAAGGGGATTGAGAGAAATAGTGGGAGTTGAAAGTTAGTAACTATTTAGTGATAGAAGTAAAAGGAACTTTGTATACAACCTAGTCTTTGCACATGAGAAAAAGAGATCAAGTGATAGAATATGACTTTTCCAACAACAAATTGAGGATCTACACTTTGAACTACTTCTGGCTCTTTTATAATTATATTCTAACATTTTTTGGAAGCAGAAAAGCAAGTTAATAGAATACTTAAAATAATTTGTAAGGATTTTCTTTTCGATTTTCTCACAAAAAGAAATACAGATATTAGTTGATGTTGTGCATTCACATGTATACAAATATCTCCTTAAAATATAGTATTTTAGTAAATTGCATCATCTATAATTTATAGTTCTTGAGTTGCTAAAACTTCATTGTATGTTCAACTTAATCAACATCTTCCCTCATCTTCAGTATAGTCTCCCTAAAAATGTTAACGAGAACAGATGCAACAGACAGTGTGCCATTTAAATGTAAGTCAGGATTGAACATTTATATTTATTACAATGGATATTATGGAAATTTTACTTTCATACTTTGCAAATAATGTCAAAAATAACTTAAATTTTGTGGCTGATTTTTTTTAAACTTTTAGAAATTATTCGGGCATCTCTTCAAAGTGCCATGATTTTGATGACATTTTGGTGTGCACGTATCACATACTTGGCTCCTGTTAATCCCTATTGCCTTTCCTTCTCATCTTTCCCCCTCTCACTGGCCTTCTCAGCTCTCTTTCAAAATATGGTTAAAAAGTGAATATAATTCTAATTGTAATAATTATATATATAAAATCTACATTTCACATATGAGAGAAAAATATAGTTTGTTTTCCTATGTCTGTATTCCTTTATTCATCTTGATGATATGCATTAATTTATATCGAAATTTAAAGGTATGTAGAAGTAACTCATCAACAATATTTTAGTTCACTAGACAATCCAGTATTATGTGTGAGCTTCAACCATGCAATATTATGTAGTATGTCTCTGCATGTGTGTTGTTAATAGTCAAAGGTTTATTAGGGAGATTGAATTAACATTGTCAACATACATGCCCCTAAAGAAAATTAAACATATTTTAAACATATTAGAAACTGATAGACTGATTATAAATAATGACCAGGATTCATCATAAGATGTTCCATAGGACTTATTTTCTTTCTTTCAGGACAATGCTTTGACAAAACTTTTTCTGTCAAAACTCAGTAATTGGAATACCTGCAGAGTATTCACATCATTTATTCTTTTTTTAATACTTAGGAATGTGCAAACATTCAAACATATGTAATGCTGTACAATGAATGCCATTAAGATCTGATGCTCGTTACCTGGACGGATACCTCTGATGGGAATGGTGATTGCTTTCTACTAACACATCCATACTGATTGACACCATATCTATTCTATCAGCCCAAATGGCTTTTTTTTCCAGTTGCTGTAGGGAGTTTTCCCTCATCATCAGTGTGAAATGCCAGCCTTATAATAGCCACCGCCTGGAGTTAGAAACTAACAATTTATTACTCCAAACTCTAAGAATCAATTAAACTGCTTTATTGACTCAATGACTCAAACTTTCATCATGCATCATCTCCCAGGCCCTAAAGAACAACCATTCCTCCTTTATATATCCATTATCTCAGTGTTTTTCCTTCTTTTAAATTCTTTAGTCTATCAGTTCATTTTCTATTTTGGCAAAAGATGCATGCTATATGTAATAGGCTGAAGAAATGAATGTTACTGTAACACTACCTAATAGCAATTATAATGAAGATGGTAAGAGTATGAAGAAGTATAAATAAGATATTAGTTTTTATTATTGCTACAAGCCACAATATTATACAGCAAATACTCAGCCATCTTCTCACAAGCAACTTATCAGAACAAAGAGATCTGGTAAAGGCTAAACCAAAAGGCAAGGCTTTGGGGCATTACTGTTTGTGAATAAAGAGGCTGTCCATTGCTGTAGATTTTTGCTATAGCTAAATCCCTTTCTATTACATATTTGGGGATTAATTCCCACAGTATAGAACTGTTTCATCAGAACAGTTTCTCACTGCCAGGCCTCCATTCCTCTCTCCTAAGGAAGCCAAAGATCCGCCTTCCTGCGATTATCTTTATCAGCAGGCATTTGGTCAGGGCTTAGGGTCCAGGCATAGAGCAGCTCTTCTAAGATATTCACAGATCCCTAAGGACATAGAATTACTACCTATCCAATGCTGATATTCTGGTTTTACCCCACTCAAGAGATTCTTAACTACTTACACTCACTTTCACCTCAGTTAGCGGTTGATTTTAGATCAGGACTCTACAGGACAGCAGAAGGGATAATTAACTGCAACCCAGAGAAAGACCGACAACACCCACTATCAGAACAGCTGATAACAGCATAGTCCAGAACGGATAATTTAGAGGCCCGGGTCTCTCCTTTGCTTAGAGCAGTAAGTAACTCCAGACTTAGGCCCACAGAAATTATAGAATCTGGTGTATGTGGAATCTGATGAAGAGCCATCAAAATTCATCATTTTGAATGAATAAAAATATTATATAATAATAAGCTCAATGAAACAGAAAAAAATCTTTTGATAAACATCACATACAGAGCATATATAAATACATAATTAAAATTCTGTGTTAATTTGATTGGACAAAGAGATATATCACATATGATGAAACAAAATCCAGTTTAACCATATAAGAGTAAAAACTACCATAGAAAAGCTGAACTCAAATGATATATTTTAGACATAGTTAGTACCTAATATTCTATTATCAATTCAAAATGAGAAACAATTGCCATAAGTTGTCATTTATATGAATTTATGAAATAAATAAAAGGAGATATTAATAAATACAAAATAAGATAAAATATGGAAAAATTCAGCATCACAAAAACAGAGATAACTTTTTCACTTATTATATTGGCAAATCCATGTAAAATTCTAAAAACTGGCATTGGCAATAGAATGTAGACTAGGAATGTTGATGGGTTGCAACTGAGAGAGCAATCTAGTGAATTTCTGAGGGCAATCTAGCAACATGAGCCAAAAACTCTGAAAACACTCAGCCGCTGCAAGACAATGTTTCTGCTTCTAGAAATTGATCTGAAGGAAATATCATGGAAATCAGAGTTTGAGATGAAAGAAGGCCCACTTTAATATGACACATTATGCTCCAAGTTTTTCCTTAATTTCCCCCTATATTTCTACAATATAGAATTCTGTTGTAAGAAAGAAGGAATAAGTTGCTTATCATCAAAGTTAAATGAGGAAGCCATCGACTTAGAAGAAAATATATTAGAGATGAGATCTCAAACCTAGATGTACCCTATAACATACAGAATAGCTGTTTTGAATGGTAATTTTTGGAAACTATGTCATTTCTGGCCTCTAATGCTGTATCATTTTCTCATATTAACAAGCCAAAGACTATGAAAATCTCTCTTACCATCATTTCTGGCCCACAGAAGAAAGTTATCACTTAAAAACTGGTTCTCATTAGCACATTCCTTAGGATCCAAAAGAATGTGATTTCTTTGTATTCCACCATGGAACCTAATTGTCTAGTGGGTTTTACAGAATATATCAAATTCTGTATACAGAATATACCCAATTCTGCATATTCACTTCCCTGACACTTTCTTTTGCTTCTTTTACCATTGGCTAGAACAATTCTGGTATTTCCATGACCCACAGAATGAAGTTATGTTTCATGTTCTCTAGACTTTCAAGACACATGTGTGCAGTGAGTTTTTTTCCATCAGAGTCCTTGCCAGAGTATTAAATACTGTGCCCTTATGAAGTGTCCTAAGTCAATGGATTCTTGATAATTCATAATTGAACTCTAGCTACCTTGTAGAGGCATGTCCAAAATTTATTCCAATGGTAAACTATGCCATCTATAGAAATACTCAAAAATGATGGCAATTGAGCTCGATATGTAGTACAGCTAATACAGTGCTTACCCAACATGCACAAAACCCTGACTTCAGTCCACAGAAACACAAAAGCAGACATGGTGGTATACATCTGCAAAGTCAGCACTAGGGAAGTAGAGGCAGGAAGGTTAGGCGTTCAAAGGGTTTTACTCATTTAATGTATAATGTTGATCCTCTCCTCAGAATCATGACCTACTATGTCAGGTCCTACAGGGACTAACTCTTAGCTATTGGTTTAGATACCAGGAAACAGGATAAGATATCTCAGCGGATAGAAGGCACCAGTTGTCTTGCACTGTGGAGGCCTCTACAGTTTCTTCCATCATTGAAGAGCCATTGATTTTCAAATCCACAATGGTGTTCAGCTTCTGGACAAAACAACAAAAACAAAAACAAAATCCCTAAATTCCTATAGAGCCTTCATCCTACAGATTATCCTCTTTAACTCTGCTTGTTCTGTTACTGTGATGTCTCTTGGTAGGCTATCAAAGTATATTACAGGGTATCATTGCAACTTAGTCAACAACCAGCAGTTGTAGTTCCTAGACTACATCAAAATTTTAAACATTTGTTTTTCACAAGGTGTCTTAGTTAGGGTGTCTATTACTGTAAAGAGACACCATGACAATGGCAACTTATCTAAGGAAAAATTAATTGATTGGCTTACAGTTTCAGAAGTTTAGTTTATTATCTTAATGTCGGGACATGACAGTGTGTAGGCTGACATGGTGCTGAAGGAGCCAAGATTTCTATATTTTCACCCATAGGCCACAGGAAGTGATCTAAGACACTGGGCATGGCTTGAGTATATATGATACCTCAAAGCCTGCCTCCACAGTGATACACTTCTTCCAGCAAGACCATACCTCCTTCAAAAAAGCCACTCCTCCCAATATTGCTACTCCTTTTGGGGGTCATTTTTTTCAAACAACCAAAGTCCACTCCTTGGCCCCCAAAGGCTTACAGCCATAGAATGCAAAAATACATTCAGTACAACTTCAAAAACACCCACAGTCTACAACAGTCTCAAACTTAATTAAAAGTTCAAGGTCTCTTCTGAGATTCATGTAATCTCTTAACTGCAATCCCCTATAAAAATCAAAATACAAAAGCAGATAATATGTATTCAACATTATTATTTCAAAATGTAGGAAAGAGAGCATAGTGAGAAAATACTGGAACAAAGAAAGACTGAAAGCTAGGTGGGCAAACTCCAAAATTTGCATCTCCATCTATGATATTAAAATGATCTTCAGATCCTTTCTGTTTTGTTGACTGCAATACACTTCTCTCTCTTGGGCTGGTCCCACTCATTATCAGTTTTCCTGGGCAGATATCCATGAATCTGGCATCTCCAATATCTTGGGGTCTCCAAGGCAGTCCAGGCTTCAGCTTCACATATTCAAACAATGGACTTTCTGGGCCTCCATTCAGGAGCACCCTTGACACTTGCCTGGCCTCAGTGGTTTTCTTTAGTCATGGAGACAAATTCTGTCACCCCTTTATTCTTAAAACCTGAACCATGTGGCCAAAGCTGCCAAGTTCTGCTCCTTACTTGGTCTAGAACATGACTGCCTAATTCAATTACATCTTCATCAACTTTCTGTTTTCCATGGTTTCCTTCATTTGTTTGGCTGTCCTGAAACTGGATCTAGAGACCAGGTTGGCCTCAAGCTCAGAGATCCACCAGTCTCTGCCCTTGGGGTGCTGAGATCAAAGGTGTGCACCACTACACTTGGCTCTAACTTTTCTTAATTCTTTTTCACAAGTTGGAAACTTAGCTGGGTAGGATCTTGCCCTGAGGTCACCACTCCCTTTATTCCATTTTTTAATCTGTTTACCTCCTTGAATATAGAATTTAGCTCCATCATAATTTTTGGTGCTCCTTTTCTCCCCAAATAGTTTTCCTTGCTCTGCTTGCTCCTTTTCTTTATATATCTGCATTAAAGGTAACAATAGTAACCACACAACAGAGTCTATTCTAAGCTGTTTGAGATTTTTCTATGCCAACAAAATTAATCCTTAACTCTTTAGATTTAGGCGAACTCTTCTGAATGTGGCAAAAAATCAGCCACATTCTTCACCAAAATATCACAAGACAGTATCTAGCCCATATACTAACATTATTCTTCTCTGAAAACTCTTAATCTAGGCATGCACAGTTAAAATGACACTCAGCGCCAACATTTTCCATGTTCCTAATAGGATGGCTCATTACATAGCACTTAAAGCATTCAACTGCTTTTATAATCCATGGTACCAAGGACCATATTCCTTTAAATAAAAGCATGGTCAGGCCTATCACAGCAATACCCCAGTCCCTGGTACCAACTTCTGTCTTAGTTATGACATTTATTGCTGTGAAAGACACCATGACCATGGCAACTTTTATGAAGGAAAATATTTAATTAGGGTAGTTTACATTTTCAGAGGTTCAGTCCATTTTCTTCATGGAGCAACAGGCTGGTGTGCAGGCAGACATGGTGCTGGAGAAATAGCTGGGAGTCCTACATCTCGACTCTCTGGCAGGAGGAAGTAGTCTGGGATACTGGGTATGGCCTCAGTATTTATGAGACCTCAGAGCCTGCCTCCACAGTGACATGTTTTCTCCACTAAGGGGGTCATACCCACTCCAACAAAGCTGCACCTCATAATAGTGCTACTCCATTTAGGGGCCATTTCCTTTCTAACCACCACACAAGGCATTCTAAACAAATGCCTACAACTGTCACCAAGACCAAACATGTTCAAGGCCACAGAGCAAATATTAATATGCTTAAAATAGGTTAGACTATACAAGTTGTGTTCTGACTAAAATAATATTAAGCGTGGCAAAAAATGTAGAAATAAATCAAAATAAATTAACAAGGGAAATTGGACAACATTTTGAATATGTAACAAAAACACAACATAGAAATTCTATGAATTACAACTAAAGTAACACTAAGGGACAATTGACATTGAATTCTAGACTATAAAAGAAAGAAATGGCACCCAGTCTCTAATATTTCACAAACTAAAATAGGCAAAGAAAAGAACACCTAACAACAATGAAGAGAGAAAATGTAAAGATAACAGCAGTGGGGTTGGAAAGATGGCTCTTCGGTTAAAAGCACATTTTTCTCTGTAAAGGACCTGTGTTTGGTTCCTAGTGCCTACAAAGTGGTTCAATACTATCTTTAATTCAAGTCCCAGAGGTTCTGATGCCTCCTCTGACCTCCATATGCTCCTGCATGCATGTGGTGCACATGCTTGCTTGGGCAAGCACACCACACACACACACACACACACACACACACGCACACACACACACACATGTATTTATTTAAAAGATAAAAGCTCTGAACTTGAGAAACAAAGGGAAAACAGATTTCTTCCAAAGTCATTAAATTTTCTGGGTGGTGGTGGTGCATGCCTTTAATCCTAGCACTTGTGAGGCAGAGGCAGGTGGAGCTCCAAGTTTAAGACCAGCCTAGTCTATAGAGTGAATAGCAGGACAACTAGGGCCAAAGAGAAACCATATCTTGGAAAAATAAAAAAAAAGTGTTGTAGGGAGAGGCTGCTTGTTTGTCCAGGTCACCCAACTAGGTTAGCCTCGAAATTACCACACAGAAATTGTGTTCATTAAATCACTGCTTGGCCTATTAGCTCTAACTTCTTATTGGCTAACTCTTACATATTGATTTAGTCCATTTCTTTTAATCTATGTATTGCCATATGGCAGCAGCTCATCAGGAAAGATTCGGCATGTCTGATCCTGGTGGCTCCATGGTGTCTCCCTCTCTGCCTTTTTTCTCCCAGAATTCAGTTCCGTCTTCCCCGCCTACCTAAGTTCTGCCCCTATCCGGCCAAGGAAGTTTCTTTATTCATTAACCAACACAAACAACACATAGAAAGAAGGACCTCCTACACTAACAAAGTCTACAAATTTGAACAGCACACAACTAGACTAGATAAGACAAAGGGATCCTCAAGAATAGGTCCAAGAGTGAAGAGTTTATCTGTGTATGGTGGTGTGCACATTTAAATCCCAGTACCAAAGAGATGAAGACCAGAAATTCAGTCAACTTGGTCTGCATGCAGATTCTCAGGCCATATTATACAACTAGAGCTTGTCTCAAAAGAAGAAATTGAGAAAGGGGGCAGGGAGTCACTATAAGCAATGCTAGTATTAGAATCATAATAACCAACTATTAAAAACAGCACAATGGCAAATTGTATAATTTAAACGAAGCATGTGGATTCCTTAAAAGATTTCAAAGCTCACAGAATGACACTGAATTGTGCTGTGTAACTGTAAGAAATTGAATTTTTAGTTGAAGTATTTCCAACTAGAAAAAATCGTACTGCAGAAAGTTTCACTGATAGGTTTTTATCAAGTGCTTAAGGAAGAAATAATGGCAATTCTGCAAAAATTCTTCCACAATACATAATAAAAAGGACTATTTGGTAACTTATGAGACCAGCATTATATTCCTAAGGAGATCAGATAAAGACATTCTAACAAAGAAAACTGCACATTAAAGTCCTTCATAAAATTGATTCAAAAATCTCCAATAAAATACTTCCAAATATAAGCTCACAATGCATAAAAGAGGAGAATGCATTTAGAATAAGTAGGGTTTCATGTCAGTTAGAGTAGGTCAACATAATCATGTGTGAGAGAAGAAAACCATACAATCATTTCAATAGATATGGAAGATGCTTTTCAGAAAATTTAGTATTATGATAAAAGGAAAAATTTCTAGAAATTTAATAGAAAATAATTTCCTCAATTGATTAAAGACTATATATCCTAAAAGCCCCAGCCTCCTGAGTACCTGAAATTTATACACCTATGCTACCAGGCTTGGTTTGTTGTTTCTTTAGTAATGGAGGGAAAGTTTGCATTAAAAATGACTTTTTCTAACATTTTAACCACATACTATGTTTTTAAAATGTAGGTTAATGGAAAGCATTCTAATCTTATCAATGAGAAGGTATCCATCAGCTACCCTGGAGCTTCTCAATGGTACTTTTTTTCAGAATGTAAATCTCATCTCACCTCTCTCTAATCAGCATTCAAAAAAACAAGTTTCAGCACAGGATTGTTATACATACATAATCTGTTGTTGATCTTGTTCCCACATCCCCTCTCTAATTAATTTTAACTGCCACCTCATGCTATTACCATTGCCCCTGCTAGTACTGGTGTGCTTCTTTATTGAATTAAACATGTGACCATATGAGTTGGTGTGGAGAATCACCAAATCCAATCTAATAGCATTTTATTGAGATTTCAAAATTATTTTTGTATGTTGTGGTCAATCTCATCTTGGTTGTCAAACTTGAATGCACCTTGAATCTTAAAACTTAAAACATAAGCTGATGGGTGTTATGATTTTTGACTCTTTAAGAGGCAAGCCACGCCCACTCCCAGTGACC
>LOJH01028407.1:0-17745 GCA_001685095.1 Ellobius talpinus
TATAACTTATAGAGATCTCTGTGTGATTTTCTTTGGGACTAAACAGCTGTGGGGTACCGGGCTGGACAAAAACACCAACAAGCAGGCCCTGCTCTTGTTACACATACAGGCATGAGGACATGAGATTGAGTCTCAGAACCATGGTATTTTTTTTAAAAATAATCATTATGCACTGGCATGCATTTGCAATATCAGTAGATATTGCAATACTGAGGAGATGAGGAGAGTGGAATAACTGGAGCTCATTGGCCAATCAGACAGTGAGTTCCAGGCCAGTGAAAGATCCCATTTCAAGAAAGCAAGGTGTAATGATAGCATTTATCTGACCTTTAATGGAAAGTTTGTCTTTTGCATTTTGACAATGCTGAAAAAAAATCTGTACCAGTTAGGGACTACTGAGTACTGTGAGGCACTGTGCCTACTTCCAAGACATGTAAGATAGAATTGTGTTCTCAAAGCCAGGGACGTAGAGAACTAATCAGAAAGGCACTGCAGCATTAGGAATCAAGTCCTACAATGTGTAAGATGTGTAAGCATGGAAGGATCTTTGAGGAGAGAGGAATACCACAGGCTGAGAAGATGGCCAAAGTCTAGGGAGATGCAGGATTTAAACTAGGCCACAGATGAAAAGACCAGGCTCGGGCTGACTAAGCAGAGTGAGCACACTCTTCTAGAGTGAAGAGTGCCTTCAAGTTCATAGTGCACAGACTCCTGAGGGGACTATCCAGAGCAGCAGAAGATGGGGGCATGGGCTAGGGCACATAAAATGGACGTCTGTGTTAAAAGACATTTGATTTCTGTTTCTTGAGTAAAGACAGATTTAGGAACAAATGTTTACAGTAACTTACTCCTTACAGCTCATGCCATTTCAATCCTGCCCCCTTCCAAGTCAAATTTGAGATTTATTTCTCCAAACACCTGATATAAGAATGATAATGGTTAGGAAGACTCAGGCAGAAGATGGCCAGTTCTGGCACACAAGGGCACAAGCAGAATAGCTCCCACCCTCAATATATGCCAAATTGCCATGTCCAACATCACACGCCTCTGCTCTAGACCCTTTTGTCTAAGCTGATCGCAATGCCTCTGTGAAATTATAGCCTTTATTATGTGACTATTGCTTGTAGATCTTTCTTAATTAAAATGCTTTTAAAACCACTGGACATAAAATCTAATACTTACTTTTACAGGTGAGCAGACACAGACAGAATAATAAAGACAGCGAACACATTTTTCTTCTCAGTGCCTTGTATGTAAGGAAAACGTAGGCTATGGGAGGGAGAAACATTTCACAGAGAGCATTTCTAGCAGGTTTAAATAAACAAAAGCTTAGTCAATAGATGCATACAATAATGGAGCACTTGCCCACCAAATAAAATGTGGTAGATAGAATCCTAAGCACATATAGTTCAAGACAAGATCAACACATCACCTTCTTCATTCTGCTAACGCCCAGCTAGCACGTGTGGGGTGCTGAGATCATCTAGTTGGATCTGTATTCCCCCAAGTGCCACAGCTATGAATCCAATCAACAATGGATCAAAAATATTCAAAAAGGACCAGATCGAAGGCTCAGCAGTAAAAAGCACCTACTGCTCAATTGTGAGCATCAGAATTTAGATCCCAGCATCCACGCTAGGTGACTCACATATACCACTAACTTTAGTTCCAAGAGATATAATGCCCTTTTTGGATCTTCACAGGTACCCACACACGTGTGCAAACACATGCAGAAACATACACACATGAACACCCCCATAAGCACACATACATAAAATAAAGGAAATCTTTAAAAAATATTTAGCAAAAACTAGGCATGAAAATATAAGGGGGTAGCTGGAAGAGGGGAAGGGGTTAAGGGGGATGGGAGTGAGACAAGGGAGAGTAATCAAAGTTGAATGTGATAAAAAACATGTGTGTGTGTGTGTGTAAATGAAAATGAAAAACATTGCTGCTTTATTCCTTAGGGTCTATCAACCATGTTTGTTTTCTTTTGTTTTATTTTTAACACTGAATCTCTCCTGGATCTGCACCTGGCTAAGTAGGCCAGTATGACTGGCGAGGGAGTCCTAGGGATCCTCCTGTCTCTGACTTCTTAGGGCTGAGATTAAAGGAGAACATCATAATGTCCAGTACTTTTTTTTTATGGAGGTTCTGGATAGCAAACTCAAGTAAGGAAACACATCATTGAAAAGCGACCTACACAGCTTGAGTTTCCTTCTTTCTAAGCCTTCTGTCACTTTCAAGATGGTTGGAGTGCCACCATCTTCCGAAAGGGTTGCCTGATTTGGGGCACTGGGGTGAACAAGCCTGCTATCCTCTCATGTGAGAACTGTCCCTGGTGACAGGTTATGCAAGTTGAAAGGCTTTATGCTAACGACTCTGGTGGCCCCAGTGGTGTGCTGCTTAATTGTGTAATTATAGACAGTTAAGAATGCATGATATGTAGTGGAGAGAAAATAGTTGGTGCTTCGGGAGCCATTACAGATTACAGTTTATGAAAATTTAAAATGGTGTGATATTTATATTGGTATGACTGCATTAAGTCATCCCACAAACACCACAGCCCATTCTGGGGCCACCTTGCCATTCGTCATTCCTCCCGAGAAGCATAGAAGAGCAGAGAGGAATCAGTAGAGGTGTCGCAGTAAGTTCTCGGATCTACCATAGAAGAACAGGGAGCTTCATCAAGGACATTCATAAGGTCAATACATAAAAGAACAACTCTGATGAGTTCAGATGATCTTATGGCACTACCTGGACGAGACTGAGATAACCTTGAAGGTGAGGTGACCACTGGGATGGTGTCTGAAGAAAGAGTAACAGCTTTGGGGTACAAAATGGCTAGGGCAACACCAGCAGGGGCAGCAGTGCCCAATAATGTATGGGCATTTGAAGGTCCACAGTGTTATGTGGGGACCAGATTGTCCCTCAAGGATGGTTAGGTGACAAGAAAGAGGTAGTGGAGGTGTGGGTATGTTGGAGAAAGAACACACATGGCTGGAAATGGCCTTGAATATAGCAGTGAAAAGAATGGACCCATCTAGCACAGCTTTACATTGCAATCTGTTGTCAGCACTTACTGCAACCATGACTGTGCACAGAAAAACAAGTTCATGTTTAGAGTCAGGTCACTTTCCACTCCTGGGTTCGGCCTCTATTGAATCTCAATGTTCTTAGATGTAAAACACAGCTAGCATACCATTGGTGGGGTTCATTTCAAGAATAAATGGCTGTCATAAGTTAATGCTTAGCAGAGAGTTCCCCTGATACTATACCCCACTCATACTTGCAGTGCCGGACATTGAACTTAGGGTCTTGCACATGCTAGGCACGCATATGGCCACTCACTGTCTATGACAAAAGAATCTCTCTGCCAGTTAACAATGCTTGTATGTTGACATCATCACTTCATTGGATGAGAAAGCTCTAGAAATCATCCTTTTAAAATTATGGATTTTAAAAAGTAAAACTAAGGAGGGCTGTCAACCTCTTAAATCACCCCGTGCTGAGATCTATTAATCTCCAAGTTTAATTAAAAGTGGGAACGAGCAAAGTGTTACTTTATCTGACACCCAGTCCCTTTCTGTTTTCCCTCTGACAGCAAGAGAGCTTTCTAGAACTTTCACAGCTATTTATTTTCATTTGCTCTTGTAAATGAGCTCATATCTAATGTGTGACTGACTCCTTGGAGGATTCTAAACCTACACTAAGTTACTAGTGAAATTTACAAACACAGAGACAAAGTAATGCAAAGACCAAAGGAAACAGTCTTAAAAGATTGCTCTTTCTATTTTTCGATCTATCCTCAGGACTGAAGATAGAATTTATTGATAAAGATGGAGAAGCAAGCATCTGATGCATAAGTGTTCCCTGTACTCATTCAATTAATAGACTTCACTGTATGCAAACACTGATAAGTGGATGGAATGTGCTACTTCTTAATGATCTAATCGACATTCTAACAGGATACAGACTGTACTACTTGCCCGGTTATTTCTCCCCAACATCTATGCCTCAGAATACGCTGGCCATTTATTTTGACAGAGGTGTCTGATATGCCCATCTCTGCTGTTTATAGTTCTGGGAAGACTTTACAATGAAAAGAACACACAACTGGAGTCAGCCTTCTTCCTTTCTCTATTAATAATTCTTAGGGAAACCAATCGTTAAAACATGGAACAGCAGCACATAGAAGTCTGGGGGAGACAGGAGTTACAATCAAGTCATTCCTTCTGTTGACAAATACCTCCTGAATAAGTGCTTTGTTCTGGGGGCTTTGCCCTTTGTGCATATTAAATGAACAGGTACAGTCATATCCCTCATGAGGGGAGCATTCTATTATGGAAGAAACTGCTGCATAGAACACATGAGAAAATCTACACACAAACTATAAGTATTGCAAGGGCTTGGCTTCCATTTGGCATGCCACCCTTAGCATGCTCTCTTCATGCCCATCTTGCCATATGAAGTCCTCTTCCGTTCACTTGTTAGTGTGACAACAGCAAGCCTTATTTCTCTAACTCAAATGTTAACTGTGGCTTCTCTGCACTGGTGTGACATGCAAGCACTGACTACGTGGCCACTGGATTTCAAATGCAGAGTGCACCAGCATCTGAAAATGGGGTGCACATCCTCAAAGCAGGTTAAAATATATTCCAATGACATTATGGCCTCCGGCACCTGGTTGGCAGCCTCTCACTTCCCAGGCAGGATTCTTCTGTTCCTTACATGTAGAATAGAATCGTTCATTCTGCATTAAACCTCCCACAAATTTTCATGTCAAATTCAAGATCTATGTCTCTAACAAAGGTGTCCCTGTCTGGACAGGTTCTCCCAACCCTAATGCACTTGTGCGTGGATTACTTGTAAAGGGCAGAGGTTGATGTTAAGTACACCTCATTCACTTTCCACCTTAGTTTTGAGATAGGGGCTCACACTTGCCTGCAGCTGGTACACACATAGACCACCATGCCTAGCTTTCAGCATGGGTTCTAGACATCTAAACTCGGGTGCTCCTGCTTGTACAGCAAGATCTTCACCACAGAAACCCGCTCCCCAGTCTTTCCCTACATTCCTGTAATTTTCCCATACTGCACTTCATTCTCCAGCCAGCTAGTGATAAAATACAGCCTTCTATCTTTGTCTTGTAAATACTGTCTGGAACTTTAAATGCTGTCATATTATTTCTGAATGGAATAGTCCATGTTATTCAATCATTATGGAAGCTTCCTTTCCCTCAGGTAATATAATCTACCTACAGCATCACACACACACACACACACACACACACACACACACACACACACCACAATCCATATGGTAGACTAATGTGGTGCAAACAAGAAACACATAAAAGTCATTTGTAATAAAACAATGCATTCTGAGAAGACTTACGTGTTCTAGAATAGTGTGTTCTAGGCTATTCTAGAATATGAAATGAACTAAGCAATACCTAGAACCTATAATAATAGTATCGTTTGTGTGTATATGTACATGTGTATGCATATTAGTGTGTATACATGATCTGCCACTATAATTATAATGAATATTTCATATCTAAAAACAACCAGGATGGTTTGGAAGTAGCGCAGTAGCAAAGCACTTGCTTCACAAAAATTAAATTCTGTGTTTGACCCTTGCATAGGAAAAAATAAAAGAGAGACAATTAAAAAAACTTTATGTTCCATGTGCAAAGCATGAGTCCACACATGCAGAAGACAAGTGCACACACAGGCACACAAGTCAACAGAAAATGTTCAAGGAACTACTTGACTTTGTTGCTGATATACCCTCATCAATGATAGAGTAGAAATAAACAGGAAGAAAGGAATACAAAATGCAGAGGTAGGTGTCAGCTAAGATACAAACTAGTATTTGGCTAAATGATGAAATACCATACTTATTAGTATAAACTAAATAGAGGAAATCATCAAACATGGCAGAAGGAACCTGCGGGAAATCTATAGATTGTCAAAGCAGAGATGTGAAAAAGCACGATGCTCTCATAAGTGAGCAGAGCCCTGCACACACCTGCAGAATATTCTGAGTGTGGCAGACAATTGTGCAGTGAACAATACAGAGAAGTGATCTCTTATGTTTCTCTGCCAGCACCCACCGAGGTCTTCAGAGTGGCTTTATACCTCAAAAGGCTTTAGAGAACACTGTCTTCAGTGGGAAATAAAAGATGAATGGGACCAGAGAGAATAATTTAAGATACCAAAGCCTGGCTGCATGGTAACCTCACAGGATACAATCACACTAAGATGGAAAAGCAAGAAAATCAAAGTAAATAATTTTCAGGAAGTAATTCATGCACCATAAAGTTTTATCATGTAGCTAACAAAATTCCTTTCACACAAACATACACACACACATGTGTCCACATGTATACCACAGTAAAAATGAGAAGTGATTTTTTAAAAGAATTTTTGCTAATAGTCAATTAGGCCCATTGAGTGTTATTTGTCTCTATTAATTTAATAGTGCTTCATTCTAAAAGGGTCAGTCTGGAGCTAGAGAGATGGCTCAGCAGTTAAGAGTACTTGCTGCTCTCACAGAGGACCTGAATTTACTCTCCAGCACCCACATTAAGAATCTCATAACTGCCTGAAACTTTAGCTCCAAGGAACCTGATGTCCTCTCCTGGCCTCTGTAGGAACTGCATTTGTGTGTGCAAACACATATAGACTACAAATCCTTTTAAAAAATGATAAGAAAATAAATCTCCACGTGTGTCAAATCAGCAGCCTCTATTACAGGGTCACATTTGACCACTATAAGAGTATAAAGATGGCTTAAAACAGGCTTATATTAACATAAAAATGTGGTCTACAGTTTATTGAAACTTTATGATCTAAAAAACCAAAACACCCTCAGCTTATGAAGCACATGGAAAAACTGTCTGAGCTGTCCTGAAGAAAGATTCCTTTACAGGAGCCAGGGCAGATTCATTTCCACTCCACATAAAATCCATCTCATTATAAAAGCAAACATTCACTCATGTGCTTCTACCCTATGGGATTTTCCCAAGAAAATTCAAGATCCCTCAGAGAAGGGACTGTGGCCTGTACATCTGTGTGAGTGGCTGCTGAAAACAGGGTGTCAGGTCCTCAGGAATAGGAGTGATAGGAAATTGCGATCTCACGTGGGTGCTAGGAAGTGAACTTGTGTCCAGTCCACTGAAAGAGCAGTATGTGCTCTCAGCTACTGAGCCATCTGTCCAGCCCCTGAAAGCATGTGTGTGTGTGTGTGTGCCTATTGGTTTAATAAATATATTATGAGACAATATTTAGGTATAACTAGCTATGAATATTTTGGTTAAAGAAAAGGCTTTTTTCCAACTTACTTTCCAGCAATTATAAATTATTCCTCAGATGCATATGTTTTAATGCACATATTCTCTGACATTTTCAAGATCTCATTGTCCCAACCTCTGATTCCATACTTTACTGTGTGAACTGAGGGTTCATGACCCTCTAGGGATTCACATTGTTTCCATTCCCAAACTCCTTGCCTAACCAGAATGGACAAATATGAACTCCTAGAAAATACGATCTTGGCACATATGGTCAAAGTAAGATAAAGTCGCACTGCATGGGGTGGAATTGAAATCGTGCAGTTGTCTTCTTGATAACAGGAAGATTCCGACACAGATGCAAGAGCACACGTAGAGACACTAAGAGGAGATAGCCAAATAACTGGGCAATGCGGCCTTAACCCAACAGCTGCTGCTAAACCCCAAGCAAAGAAGAAGCAAGGAATCATTTTTCCCAAGAGTTTTGCAGAGGAGCATGGCCACACAGATACAATACCTTGCTTGAAGACTGCAGCCTTCAGGACTGAGCAGGGATAAGCTGCTACTGTTCTAATGCACTTGGTTTGTGGGGCTCTGCTCACAACAGCCCCAGGGAAATTAACATAGTCAGTACTTATTGCATGTTTAATGGTTGTGCACATGTTTCTTAAGAGTCACCTCACTGGGTGCTGGGGAAAAGGCACAGTGGGTAGTGCCTGATATACAGATGAGATATACAGATCTGATATACAGATCTTTATAGCCGGCATGGACGGAGGCAGGTAGATGGATACTGGGAGATTCCTGAGATTCTCAGATTACTGAGATTCCAGTCTAGATGCACTGGAGAGCAGAGCTCCAGGTCCAGTGAAAAACCATCTCAAAAATTAAGGTGAAATAGAGGAAGACATTTGTCTTATGTCAACATTTGGTCTCTATGTGTTCACTCAGAAGCAGGTACGCATACACGCATGCACACACATGCGCATGCACACACACAAACAGATTTAAAAAATACTTGGCTTACTAGAATTTGTCTTTACAAACACCATTTCTATTAACTCATTTTAACCACTGGACCATTCCACTGAAAACTCCACAAGGCCAGGGACTAGGATCAGGGGTGGATCACCTGTCCAGGTGGCAAACTCAGTCACCAGAATTTACAGAAGGCTGTGAATGGTGATAACCAAGCCAGATGGTACTGAGCAGAAGCTTATTGTGTTTCTGTTTAGCAGTTCTAGCCTAGCTCTAATAATTTTTCCTTGGTTATTTTACTGAAGAATCCAATCTGTGTATTAGTTTCCTCATCTGGAAAATGGAAAAACATAATAACAGCCCCTGCCTCATAGAGCTGTGAAGATAAAATTACATGCCGCATGTAAAATGCTTATTTAGTACACTACGCAAAGCATGGTGAGCATTCAGCAAACACTGGCTATTACTATCAGCAAAGGTGCTGTTAGTGGAGGCCACAAACAAATAATTACCTTATTCAACTATAAAACAGAAGAGAGAGCTGGAGATGGTGCAGCAGTTAAGACTGTATGGCTCTTACAGAGGACCCAAGTTCAAGTCACTTCTCAGGGCAGGTAGCTCACAACCTGGTATTCTAAATCAGAGGACCTGGTATCTTTACACGCACACATGTATACACAAACACACAGATACCACATCGATCAAAGTAAAATCTGCAAGTACAATTGCAAATAAAAATTACCTTTCCCCAGGTGAGTCTCATTGGGTATATTAATCACACTTGAGGGTAGGCCTGATGTCCCCAGGCCCATCAGTAAAATAAACTCAATGGCATTTTGTAGATTTTTTTGTCTTATATTGTGTCACTTTGGTATTTTTGTCTTACTGGTCTTTTGTTTGTATATTATAGCTTACGATTTTGTGTTTCTATGGTGCGTGTATATTTTCATGTTTTTCTTCATATTTTTATTTCTCTGTTCTTTGTTGATTTGTTCACTGTTTGTTTTCTATAGAGAAAAAGAAGGAAAGGACATGGACTTGGGTGGGTGAAGAGGAGGGGAGGGTCTGGGAACAGTTGAGGAAGGGGAACCTAGATCAGAATATATTATATTGAAAAACATTTTCAATAAAAAATAAAACCTGTTTAAAAGATGAAAAAAGCAAAAATCATGTGATATCTATGGTAAAGTCCTCAAAAATGACACTTTTTTTTCAAACAGAAAAGCTAATTTTCCTTGCAGATTATTTGAGCATTTGTTCCATGGATTACCTTTAAATGCAAAACCCATTTGATTTTGGAATAGCACTAGCTGAATACCACAATGATTGCCAGTGCTTCCCTACATTATTACTTATACAAGTTGACTCCTCGCAATCATTTCTGAGCGAAACTCATAGCCAGTAAGGCTTTGCACTAAGAAGACAGTGAAGAAATCTGGAAGGGTTTGTGTGTATGTATCACATGCACATGCTCCTATGGGAATGTGCACATGTGTGTGTAGAGGTCAAATTTAATTATCTTCCTTGATTGCTCTCTTGGTGGTTTCCTCATTAGAACCCCAGTCTTACCATAATTGCTAGATTTGCTGGCCAGTGTACTCCAGAGGTTTGCTTATTTCTGTACTTAGCCTTTGTGTGTGTGTGTGTGTGTGTGTTTGTGTGTGCATACATGTCATGTGTATGTGGACATACATGTATCTGTATGTGCATGCATTTGTGTGTACCATGTGGGGTGTGTGCACACATGTCTATATGTATACATGGGACCAAAGCAGGATATTTGGTATCCTGGTGAATCACTCTCTACCTTATTTAGGATTGGAACTCAGGATTTTATGCTTGCACAGCAACGGTTCTAATCCACTGGGCCATTTCTCAGGGCCACAGCATTTTTAGTTTTTTATTTTTATGGGTGATGGTGATCTGAACTTAGGTCCTTATATATGCCTGTCTGCATGGGAGGCACTTTAGAGACTGAGCCATCTCCTCAGACCCTCCCCAGGGTTTAATTAAATATCTTGAGTATGTACTTGGCTCTTCTCCATGTGCGTGTGTGTGTGTGTGTGTGTGTGTGTGTGTACACATGTGCAGGAACTTTCCCCCTACATGAGGCAGAGTGTTTCTTTGTTCCTTCCACACAATACAGGAGAGAATATGAGAATTATCTCCACGGAGCTAGCCTGAGAGGGGAGGGCAGTAGCATGGGTGGACAGGATATGCAAAGAGGATACTTGGGGTATTCACTGACCATCTGAGAGAGAAAGAAGGACAGGAGTCTGTGAGTTACACTTCTTAATGAGTTCAGAATCCTTAAAACTAGACTAGACTTTAAATGCACAGCCATGGAAGAGAAGATACCAAAAGAGAGCAGAGGCTTCTGCCCTGGAGCCCCACCCCACAACAGACTGCAACCCTCTACTTTGTAGCTTGCAGAGAGGAGCTAAAGGCTCAGGAAAAGGCAGAGAATCGCAAAAATCACCAGGATCTGAGAGCACTCTGGTTGGCTTCAGGAAACTTGGGGAGGGTACAGAGAGTGGCTGTTTGTCAACCAGAGCGGAAGTATTTTATCTGTTTGTTTGATTATATGCTTATTTATTAAGGCAGGATCTCCTGGATGCCAGGCTAGCTTCAAACTCCCTGTGAAGTTAATGATGACCTTTAACTAACAGTCCTGCCTGCTTCTACCTCCGAGGTGCTGGGATTATAGGTATGAACTGCCACATCCAAGATACGCAGGCCTAGAGATTGAACCCAGGGTCTTGTGTGCTAAGCAAACACTCTGCTACCTGAGTTATTCCCCAGCCCAGTATTTAAATATCACATTGATACATGACCATAACTGATCCTGGACAATGTTCTGAGGAATTAGATGTGGTAACATTAGATTAGACCTGGGACAGTCATGCAGAAATCAGGTGAGAGAGAAACATTATGCACTGATAGAGCTGGGGTGTCTGGCCTTTCAAATTCTATCCAAAACTTGTTCCTACTTCCTAATGATATTAATGAAGGTACAACGCTTTCTCTTTTCCAGAACTGAAACATTCCTGTTAAGGCTAAATACCACCTGGCCTCCAAATTCTGGCCTACTCCCCATGAGCAATTACTATTAACTTTGTAGAAGTAACTTTAATACAAAAATACAAAAGGCTCATAAACCTTCTGCACATGACATGAAGCCACAAGTGTAAACATCCACATTTGATCTCATGTCAAAGGTCAGAGTCAAAACAGGAAAATATTAAAAATGTCATGTTAAAAATCACCTTTTAGCTATGTATAAAATGTATTTGAAATACGATTGAATTTTGTATTTATTCTTGGCTTTTAGGCTGAAGTGATGGCCCAGTTAGTAAAATTTCTGTCAGGGAAATATGAGGACCTGGGTTTGATATCTACCATCCACATGAGATATCCTGGTTAGCTAGCATGACCTTGCAGTCCCAGCAGTGGGTTGGGTTAAACAGAAGAATTCCCAGAGCCCCATGGCCAGCCAGCCTAGCTGAAGCGGTAATCTCCAGGTTTAGTGAATGAGACCCTGCCTCAAAAATCAAGGTGGAGAGTGACAGAGGAAGATACTCAATGCCAACCTCCAGACCCCACACACATGCACACAGGTGACAATGCACTCATACACGCAGTACACCCGCCCACTCACCCCATCCCATTCCCCACACACATGCAGGAGAAATCTTGCGTTTTAGTTCCAAGACATCTCATTAGATACATGCAAATAGTACAAAATCCAAAATTAAAATTCTGAAATTCACACAACTTCTGATTCTGATGCTTTGGATAAGGGATCATGAAGCCATGGCATCACTTCGAGTAGCCCCCCATGCATATTCATGGACATTTGGTATCAGTTCGGGGGCTGTGTGTTTACATATGCAGTAAGTGGGATCCTGAAATGCCCCCATAAAACTTCGTGCCTAATCCTTGGAACTTTGAAATTGATGAGATATTACAGTCTGATTATGGTATGTGTCAAAGGGAATTTTGCAAATATAATTAGGATTACTAATGAGTTGAATGTGAATCAATCACAAGAGAGGATTCCAAGTGGGCCTAATGTAATCACACACCCTTCAAAAGCGGGGCTTTTTCCAGGTGGGCACAGATGGCAAATCAGAGATATTCAAAGCAGGAGAAAGGAATGCAGCATCACTAGCTTTGAAACGAGAAGAGGCTCAGTTCCAGAAGACAGGCAATACTAGAAGCTGAGTGATTCAGGCTCAGAGGCGGCATCCCTACAAATGCAGAGAAGACAATTCTACCGCATTTCCCCTTTAGTGTCATGCATCCAAAGTTGACATGAACTGACCGTGTAGCCAAAGATGACTATGAACATCTGACCCTCCTGCCTTCCCCTATGATCACATGCATCACCACACCCAGTTTGTGCAGTTCTGGGAATGAAACCCAAGGATTCCAAAGGCCAGGCCAAACTCTCTAGACACACCCAAGACCCTGTTACAACTTTAATGAGCTTAGAATCAGAGTCTTTCCGGGACCTTCTAGGTAAGAAGCCTTATGGCTTAGATGAAACCTTGATTTGAGTTGGTGCCCTAAGCAGAGTACTCTGTGGAGCCCACTCAGACTTCTGGCATGTAAGACTGAAATGAATAGAAATATATGTTTCAAGTCCCTAAATTCATGATTAATATTTAGCAATAGAAGATGAATCCCAGAGATTATGGTCCAATTTGGTTTTATTTAAGAATAAATGTCAGCCAGGTTTCCGGTCAGTGTAAGAATACAGGCTGCACATATGTGAGTCCCTGGGTTTGATCTCTAACACAGCAAACAACAGAGAACAAGTAAGTTTTTGTGATTTTTTTACATTGCATGATAAAATACACTGATAAAAGAAACAACTTTGGTGAGAAAGTGTTTATTTTTGCTTATAATTCCAAAGGAGATACAACCCATCACAGCAGGGAAGGTCTGGCAACTGGAGTATGAGACCTGATGACCACATTCCATCTGCACGCAGGAAGCAGAGAAAGAGAGCAGGAAACATGGCCAGCACTTCAAAGTTCACTCCCAGGGATGTACTTTCCCCACAGGACTTTACTTTCTAAGGGTTACATAACGACCCCCCCCCCAAAACACCACCACTAGCTGGGGACCAAGTGTTCAAATATATGAGCCTGTGTGGGGAGGATTTCTGATTCACAACACAAGTCTTATAAATCTATGGAAACAGATTATTCTTTTAAACCATCTCATCCTATTCCATAGACTATGGGCATATTATTTCCAAAAATGGTTGCCAACAATCCTTTCCATGACTGTACAAACCTGCCATCATTACTACTACTCCCCAACTCTTTGAATATGAGCTCACTTGTTACTTTTTTCTCATCCATAAAACACAAAGGAAGCAATGGTGTGGAACTTCTGAACTCATATCCTGAAAGACCTTGACCTTAAAAGACACTACCTACTCATGAACACCTGGCTTCATGGGTAGTAGTGTTATCCAGACACGGGCTGACACCAGAATCATGGAGAAACTGTGCAGTTCAATAAGACTGTATTTGCCAAAGGCAGAGATACTCTCTCTATATAGCACCTGAGTGAGATATGTGCTTGTAGCCTGCGATTAGTCCTGGTGTCCTACTAAAGCTACACAAATCTAGCTTGGTTCTAGCTAGCATTCATGGAGTCAAGATATGCCTAAATATCAACAACAAATATGTCATGTCACATTAACAGAGAGTTCTAGAAAAATAGATTTGGTAACTTTGGGGTTCTGGATATGCAGAGAAATGACGGGCTGCATCTCCACATCTTTATGGAAACTGGTTTGGTTTTGGTGTGGTTTCTGAGACATGGTTTCTCTATGTAGCCTTGGCTGTTTCTGGCACTTGCTCTATAGACCAGGCAGGCCTTGAATTCAGAGATCTACCCACTTCTGCCTCCTGAGTGTTGGGATTAAGGGTGTGAGCCACCATTACCTGGACTCCTTATTCAATCTTAAGAGTTTTGCTATTGTAATTTACTTTCTTTGGTTAGTGAATTCCGGCCTGTCTCCCAAGAAACAATGTGATTTTTAAGGGCTACATGCCATTTTCTCCTTAATGTTTATTTCATTGTCAAATCCTTTACTAAGAATAGGATTCAATAATGAAGGGAGGGAGGTGGTTGGCAACAATGAAGAGCCTCTCAGAGAGGAGGCTGAGGGCATAAGGGGCAGATTATACCGACAATGGACTCCTATGTCACAGCATCAACATGTGTCCCTGGCCACACAGGCACAGGAGCACATAGGGAAATCATGTTTTAAAGGCGTATTCTGAGGATGCAGAGACAGTTCTGCCAGCAAAGTGCCTGCCAAATAAATATAATGATTAGATTTCAATCTCTATCACTCATGTAAAAACCCAGACACAAGATTGAGCATGGTGGCACACACCTTCACTTCCAGCACTTTAGAAGCAGAGAAAGGCAGATCTCTAGGAGTTCAAGACCAGCCTGATCTCCATAGCAAGTTCCAGGCCAGTTGGAGCTATGTCATGGAGCCCCTTCTTAACACAGTGCTGTGTGGCCTGTAATCCCGAAGCTAGAAGGAAGAGACAGGTAGTTTCCTGGTGTTCATTGGCCAGTCAGTCTAACTAAAATGCTGGGGTCCAGGTTCTCTGAAAGTCCCTGTCTCAAAAAAAGTCCAGCAGACCAGTAGACATGACAAAGAAAGGCATCTGCCATCAACCTCTAGCCTCAGCATGCAAGTACATACCTGTTCTCACATACCTACACATCTGCAAGCACACATGCACACATCCAAACATACACAGGTACACCGTTTGCAGCACACCACAGCTAGTGTGACTCATCATGGACTTGTCCTTGCAGCCTGTACTGCAGTGCACCCCTGCAGAGGACCAAAGGTGACCCCAAGAAGGCAACAGGGGCTCCCACCAGGCAACCCCTTGAGAACTCAAAGATCATTGATTGACAGTCTTTCTACTGTGGCTTCCTGCCATGTTTTAGTCTGGAAAACACAACCTCAGACTCTAAAGTCAATGAGAACTATTTCCAAAGTGGAACAAGGCATGGGATTTGAGCAGCAGCATAAACCCCTCAGGAAAACTGCCTTCTGTCCCCTGTAATGTGCTTCTAATTTGCACATCAATTTAAAGTTCCCATGAAGTCCACAAACTTCAGTGCTGCTATCGAGTCTCCCCAAACTGTGTTAAGATAATTACATCAGGGCTCCCCCCACTTTATAATAAGTGGGCAGTAATTGTTGCTAAATTACAACTGAACTGCTGCAGAATTAGATGTTATATTCATATTAGGGTGGAAGCGCTCCGTCGTGATGAACGAGATGGCTGTAACTACAGACAGGATTAAAATGATTAGCCACTTACCCCAACGTGTTGGCATTTTTCCCATGATTTTAGACTTGTGCTTCAACAAAACTTTCCAATTAAACTTACTGTGAATGGCTGCTTAGTAAAGCCCTGAAACAAATAGTCTGTAAAAGGTCAACTTGATTAGTGAGTAAACATTAGCACTAAAGAAAAAGTCACTCGGCCGAACCACCCACCTGAAATAACTGATGGCAGATGAAATGCTTAATGCCCAAGTCATAGCTGAACAATGTAGCTGTGTGATTAAGGCATGCGGCCATAATTAAAACAGTCATAACAATCACCTCGTAATAATTCATGTTATTCAAGACTACATATATTATAATAAGCTTGTAAAAAGCTAAGAGGGGAAGGAAGGGACCGAGGGTAGGAGGGAGGAAGGGAGGAGGAAGTGAAAGAATAGAAAACACATATTAGCAGTTTGGGATTAATAGATGGTTACTCAATCCTCAAAGGTTTTTGTTTGTGTGTCTGTGTGTTGTGTGGCTTTTTTAGGTATTTTTAAAAATGTGAAAAGTACAGTCATAAACTGGTGTTTAACAGTTTGCATAAAATGCTTAGGTATAAAGTACTTGCAAATATTTCACATTCAAAACCTTGGGAGCAGTTTATTAGATCCACACTTGGCCGTGTGTTAGGAAAGCAATCCTGTATGAAAATGGGTGTTAAACCATCACGGAACATGAAGATTTTCACACACTTTTCTACGTGTTGAGGATTGGTGCTAAGATGTGTATGACAAGTGGACAAGATGCTCCTGAACAGTACCTGCTACGGACTTCAAAGTGATCTGGTAAACAAAGATGCAAGCTGTTAAGGAGAGAAAACTAGCACTAAAAACTGATTCAAAAACATCCAGTTTCAAGGTGTTTTTTTAAAATCTGAATTATTCAACTTAACCTCCTACAATTAGTTTTCTGCACCTAGGGCTCAATTATTAAAATATTACAGGGGTGTGGGGGGGAGAAGAGGGAAGGCGAAAGAGGAGAGGTGAGGGGGAGAGGAGAGAAAGAAATACTGAGATCAGGTCTATGTTCTCTGGTACCATACCATGCTTGCAGAAGTCAGAGGATAATGTGCAGGAAGTCGATTCTCTTTCCTCCATGTGCACTCTAGATAGCAAGTTCAGGTTGGCCATCAGGCAGGGAGGCAAGCCCCTTCACCTGCTGAGCCATCTTGCCAGCCAGGCTTCAATATTTTTAACTCGTTTTTGAATTCTTCAGAATGATGTTCATTTACTTTCCCTGTGTTTTTCACAACCCCATTTGGCTCAGTAACACAAGTCCACAGGGAAGATATGTTTGGGCCCCAATTATTAGGGTCATTGACACTAATTAGCTGCTGACTACTGCTAAATTTACCCCTGAACAGTTGTAATATCTACAAATATAAAGCAAGTCTCATATACCAAGTATCATTATTTTTATAAAATTCCCTAGGTGTCTCTCGAAGGACGAGGTTGGCAGTATAGTACCAAAATAAATAAATAAATTTAATTTAGTAAATATGCAAACAACAACAAAAACTACACTTGGTCAGGCTTCCAAAGTTCTGCCAGTTACCTCTCCATACTCCCTCAGTGGCTACTGCACACTGTCTCTTAAATCATTCCCTTCACTCACAAACCATCCTCCAACTTTTTAAAAATTATTTTTTGTTTTTATTGAGCTATATATTTTTCTTCGCTCTTCTCCCTTCCTCTGTCCTCCTCTTCTACCCTCATGGGTACCATGGTACCCATGCTCAAAATTTACACAAGAGATCCTGTCTTTTTCTACTTCCCATGTAGATTAGATCTATGTATGTCTCTCTTAGGGTCCTCTTGGTTGTCTAGGTTCTCTGAGATTAGGAATTGTACGCAGGTTTTTCTTTGTTTTATGTCTAAAAGCCATTTATGTGTGAGTACATATGTTATTTGTCTTTCTGGGTCTGGGTCACATCACTCATTATGTTGTTTTCTAGATCCATCCATTTGCCCACAAATTTCAAGATGTCATTACTTTTTTCTGCTGTGTAGTACTCCATTGTGTGTATGTACCACAAAATTGGAAAACTTAAAGGAAATGAACAACTTTCTGGATAAATATCACT
>LOJH01028408.1:0-13534 GCA_001685095.1 Ellobius talpinus
GTTAAAGGAAGTAAAGTCGGGAATTCTGGCAGAAGCTTGAAGGCAGGCTTGCTTACTGCCAGGCAGTCAGTTCAGGAACACTTGAAAAGGGGAAGGTGCCACCAACAGTGGTCTGAGTACCCTTAGTATTCAAGTTAACCCTCAACTAATGTGACCATGGGACCATTCAGTCTACACAATCCCTCAATTTCTAGTCTAAGTAATTCATTCATAAGACCCCTATTTTCTAATACTGATCCCCTTTTGATATGCAATTTGATTCTTCAATCTTAATCTCCTATACATGATTAAAACATGATTAATAAAAACTCAGAGAGAAAAATTGGGGTTCAACCTGAAGGTCAGAAACACAAAACAGCCAGCCACTGGCTTGTACTTTGACCTCAGTCCAAAATGGAGATTGTAACTCCAGGAATCTTAGAATGAGACTGTGTCTGAGAGCTGTCTCCTTCCATTTTATAATCCTCTCTAGTTCTGGAAATAAAGGTGTGCACCACTGGAATTAAAAGCTCTCATCAAAGGTCGTGCAATACTAGCACCTGGTTTCTATGGCAAGCTAGTGTGGCTACTGAGATTAAAGGTGTGTGTCATTGTTGCCAGGTCTATAAGGCTGGCCAGTGTGACTGTTGTACTCTTCTGATCCTCGTTCAAGCTTTATTTATTAAAATATAAATGAAATACCACTACATATGGTGAAACTTGATCACCCTTGTGAGTATCCAGAAAGAATTCTGTTCAACCTCAGGATCCTTCTCCTTGAGGTTACTGCTTGAGGATCCACTGATTCTTCCAATGTACTCCTTAGTGATAAATCACCTCTCCTTGATTTCTCTACAATTCAATCCAGGTGAGGGATCTTATCCAGTACCACTGATTAAAATATTGCCCTTATAACATTACCAAATGCACATTTTGTTTTGGATTTGAAGCCCAGTACTTGGTGGCTGTTACATCTGTCCATATTGCTATATATTTTAAAATTTTGGAGATATCTATATTTATTGTTATTAAAAGTTAAACTTCTCAGCTGTAGTTTGCTTGTGTTATCCAATTACAGAACTGCTGGATTGAAATTTCTACTGCAATGAAAAGTTTCTTCTGGGAGAGAGTCTCATAAGGCTAAGAAAGCACATGAACATTACAAAGCAGATGAATCTCAGGACACAAAAATCTGGAATCTTAGACAGTAAGAAAGACCCAAGGTCTCTCTCCAAAGCAGGATGACAGTGTATTTCTGATAGAAGGCTGCCTAAAGTTGGGGAAGTGGTCTCAGCGATGCAGTTTACCTTCATTGTCACCAGGATTTCTAATGATCTGTCTGTAGTGAGGGCTCCAGTCACCCATGCTTCTGTGAGCAATTCCTATAAACTCAGTTATTCAATGAATCTGACCTGGGGGGAATTGCTTCTTTGATCTGTCATTGGTGATCTCTCTTTAGTGTCTAACCACTTGCTGTATATCTTCAGGAAAAGTCTCCCTCTAATAATAAATGATATATACCCACAAATAAAGACACAGATTAAACATATAGGTGATATGTGACAACCTGATAATATGTTTTTAATTGCTATAAAGTTACAATACATGAGCAGTAAAGTTAAGTAAAAAATATTCCTCTATGCAGGTATTTTTATTTTGAATGCATAATGTTAGTGTTTGCAATTTATGAGAAAAGAAATATTTTTCAATACCTAATGTCATTAAAAATAAAACCTCCCATTTCTTTCCCCAAAGCAAGAAGTAAGGCACACATATTATTTGTGAATCAACAAAAAGATAGCTTCTAAAATTGAAGAAGTCCAAAGATAAATGTAGTCATTAAAGAAAATATTAATACATTTGTTCATCTCCAGTGAAAGTACAAATTTTAACTATGGCTGCTAATAAAGAAAGTTATAACACACTGGCATATCCTGGCTATTTTCAGCATGTATGCATACTGTACATGTAAGCAAATCTCTCAGTGTGAACATACTCACAGGACAAGCCCTTTTAGAAACAGATATTTCAAGACCTGGTAAGATCATGATATATGGATAGTTCCTAATTCTACTTTGACAATGGAATTGAAATACAAATGGTGATGATATTATAAATTCCCATAACACTTCTGACATAATATTTACCTTACAACTTAATTATAGAACCTTAAAGGTATGCATAACCTTTCCCAAACTTTCCATTTTAGTAGCTAAGTGCCATGCCTTAAATATTTAATACATTTTATTATTATTTTAACACATTGGAGTAAGTATTTAAAATCAAAACATTAAAAATACGAGATTGAAATTTTATTGGATGTTGTTAAAATAAACTTTTCTGTAGTTATTAAATGTCAGAACCTTAAAATAGAGCTATGCCCCAAAGGTTAATAACACTGGCTGCTCTATAGTGTACCTGGTTCAATTCCCAATGCTCTAATGGTGCCTCACAACCATCTGGAACTCCAGTTCTAGTTGATCCAACACCTTCTTCTGGCCTCCACAGGCACCAGGTATGTATAAAGTACATTGGCATACACAGACAAACCATAAAATCATATAGAATTAAAATAAAAAATGGTGTTTTAATAGTATGCAGATGTTAAAAGTAGTTTGAAACTAATATAAGGTAGGAAACAAAGAGCCTTTGGTGATACAGATTCATAACAACACATGTTATGAGTTGTTATTGGTATATGTTTGTTATCAGACATGGATGTGGGTTTCACAAGTAAGTATGACTGGAGCCTTTTGAGTATCTAACCAAGAGTAGCATAATTGAGTCACATAGGTTCATTTTTAGTTTTGTGAGAAATCAAATACTGACTTCCACCATGCTGGACTTTTTGCATGCTTATCAGCAGTGTATAAGACTCCCCTTTTGTTTTCAAACTTGTGTCATTTTCTTGTTTTTTATCATCTTACATTTTCATTTATTTATATCTGTGTTTTTGATATGTAGGTCCCTTTTTACCACTAACCCACATCCACACTGATAGCAGCATGTTTATCCACTTTATCCTTCATTATAAATTTGAGATCTATAAACTTAATTATGCATAAAGAGAAAATTCCCACAAAAAATTCCCATTAAAAATAATGTATTGGAATTAAGAATGGTTGCCTGTTGTGAGACTATAGAAGGATTTACAAATAACAGCCAGAGAAAGATGTTGTTGGAGAGATGGCTCAGAGTCTAAGTATCCTATTGCTCTTGCAGGGGATCCAAATTCAGTCCTAGCACCCATGTCACATGGTTCTTTTAATTCTATCTCCAAGGGACCTAATGTTTTCTTCTGATCTCTGAGGGTACTGCACTCATGTGCATATTATCACATGCATTTCTCTTTCTACTGACCTTCAAAGCATATTATTGCCATCTCATATTCAAGTGATAGATATTAAGGGAGAGGGAATGTCCATCCACCCAGTTCTATGCTTACTGGACTCTTCCTCTATTCAAAAAATATGTAATCACTTCCTGGTGTCAGGATGCAGGGATCTGGAAATCCACAAGGGTCTTATTTGCAGTGGGATTTAAATCTTCTTGCATAAAATTGAAGATAAATATGAAAAGACAGTAACTCATATAAACGCTTTGGAACTCAGGCAACTGCCATTGAATAATCTCTGAATCACCTGCTTTGAGATAGTGTTAAGGTAGCTTATACTTCTGAAGTAGTAGGGTGTGGGATTTCTCTGCATCTTGTGACACTGAAAGCATCCCCACCATAAGCATAGAATATCTCTCATGAACAGTCAATAAAGCCTCCTTGTTTTGTTTGGGCACTATGCAGAAGTTTCTCTTTTTCAAAGTCTTATAAAGGAAAAGAATAGTTGGTTGAGAAAGCAAAGAAAAAGGTGTATAAGAGAGAGGGATCAGCAGGAACAGGAAGACAAATCAACAGTATGATAGAGAAAAATGCAAATGGACCAAAATCCCCAGACATCTGTCCCTGTACAGATATAGCTATCTGACTCCCTTAGCACGCATTACTCTCTCAAGAAAGATGTACAGAATGTACTCATGAGTGACAGTTTAAAACATCTGGCTCTCTGAATACATTGGCTCACATGGTTTCATATATACATGCCGAAATCAACGATATGCTGGGAATTCTGATTTTCATTGAATATTTGAAAAAATTAACCTCACCATTTGTCCGAGAGGCCACTTACTGAAATGGACAGTGGTTAAGACAAAGAATCACAGTAGTCAAAGTGCTGAGAATATGTAACTGTGGTGTGCTCAGCCCCAAATGGGACATCTCTTTCTCCCATCAAGATTTCAGGAGGCAACTGGAAAGAGAGACAGAAAGATTATAAGAGCCAGAGCTCAGGGCAAGCCACTGAGAAAGTGTCTTCTGGATTGACTGGGCAGTTGCTCTCATGAACTCACAACAGCTGTTGATGCCTGCAGAAGACCTGCGGAGATCAGCACAGTGAGCAAGTCAACAACTGTGAAGGGGCCCATCAGGCTCCAACCAGAGCTGAAAGCTATTGGCAGCTGGGAATGGATTTCAGTTTTCTTCAGGGGTCTGGCCTCTCATTGATTGCACTCCCTTTGGTAAACGATGCTTCATTCACACAAAAAAGGGATAGCAATACTTGAACTCACTGGGCTGTAAATAAAAAAGACAAGAATATCAAGTTGTAACAGAGGTATGCCTAGGAGAGATTAGAAGCAAGGAAGAAACTGGTAGATTGTATTAAATTACAGTCTACACATGTATGAATCTTTCAAATAATAGATATATAAGTTGAAGAAGGAAAAATTCCCTCTAGTTTCAGTTATATAATAGTAGAGATGGGTCAGTTTTCTATAACATAATATCCCATCCACAAAACGAAAATAATAAGTGATACTTTTCTACATGAAAAGTAAAGTATTATTTACTGTAAAATGTCATAGCTTTAGATAAGATGGAATATTAAAACTATCTAACACTGGCATTATTCCTTCATTCATGCAACTTCTTGCACTCATGTTCCACATAAGTTTATTAAATGAATAATGGTCCCACAGTATTGTGATACATTTTACATCAAGCTGAGCAGTAACCATGCATACGTGTGAATAGTATAAATTACATAACAATACAAATCAGATTCATTTATTGTACCCTAACTGTGAGTACCAAGTTACTTAATTCTCTGTTATTATAACTTCATCCATAAATGAAAATATTAATAGTATACACTCCACAGCCCTGTAAGAACCAAATGAGCTGAGAGTGGTAGAAGCTTAGAACAGATCAGAAATATTAATCACCAATAGATGTTAGCAACAGCTTTAGTAACCCGTGAAATGAAAATAAAATAAATGGTGTGTGTACTGTTATATCTCTCAGAATTTTTTTGAGATTCGGATATATCTCAAACACCTCTTTGATGCATATAAATAACCTAATTTATTATATTGAGGAGGAAATTAGACATTGGACAGTATTCAGTCTTTCAATGATATGAAATTAGCAAATTTCACTATTTATAAACTTTAAATATTGACTTAGTAGGCTGTATATATCAACGTGTAACTGCACATGAACATGTATAATGGGTATGTATTATATACATAGTAACTATACTAGAAGTGGTCATGAATGTGAAACTGGGGAGGAGGAAATGGGGTGAGAGTGGGTGGAAAAGATGCAGATGCAGTGATCTTAATTATGGAGTTCTTGAAATAATTGTAAATTCACAAGTCTCCATATCTGCATTAGAGTTTCTTTAACACATATAAGCCTATGGCAGATGGGCAGAGTGTCCACTTGCAGACTGATTTTGCTTTTGTGTGTTGTCATGACAGTGAATTAATCGAAGAACTCTTCTACACTAGGAAGACAGCCCACCCTGATCTGCATCCAAGCCATTAGGATTTTCTTTCCTAGTTTGGGTGCTCTGAAGTTCAAGCATGATTTGTCTGTATATAAGGTGTGTCCTACGTTGTATTGTTTAATTTTCTAGATCTATGTTTTGGTATCTAATTAATTTGATAAAATTCTTAAAATGGGTCACTTCAGTGAATCCTTTGCACTCCAGTGACATTTAAATCAATCCAAGTTTTCCAATAGCACATTCAGTATTTTGTGTTTCATTTTTGGAAGTCTTGATTGGTAAAATTTCAACCTCCGTGATATATCCTAAGGAGTGTGCAGACCCTGACTCCATTTGGCATGTTACTTTTCTTTAGCTTTTTGTTGAGCATATATGCTTGTAGTGAAATTTCAATTGTGTTTTAATAAATAAGACTTCCTGGAGATCTGAGAATACAATAGTCCCACTGGTCAGCCTTACAGACCAGATCATGGTATAATACACCTTTAATCTCAGTATCCATAATGACATGCGTCTTTAATTCCAGTAGCCACATTAGTTGTCATAGAAATCGAGTGATGCATGCCTTTAATCCCAGCCCTAGAGAGGAATATAAAATGGGGGAATACATCTCTCAGAAACAGTCTCATTCTGAGACTCCAGGAAGCAGAATTGCCATTTCAGACTGAGGTCAAGGTAAGAGCCAGTGGNCAATCTTTCTCCAATTTTCAATAGAACATCTTTCACTCAATCTGAGACTCACTGGAATCAGACTACAATACATGTCCAGGGCCTAGGGATGCTTTTTTGTTTGCCACCAACCTGAGTAATGAAGATACTCACTAGCATGCTTTGAGTTTTTACGTACGTGCCAAGGATCAAACTTGTACCAGGTACTTAGACTTATGAAGTTGGATGTTACCTATTAAAACATCTCCCAAGTCCTAACGTTCCTAATGTACATTCTTACAGTCTCCATCTCTCTGTCCTTGTAGATTCTCTAATTTTATCTGTCCACTATATTAATCATAATTATGATTAATTCTTTAACAACTAATCACAATTGTGGTTAATTAATAATAATTAATAACTAATAATTAATAACTAATAATTATGATTGATATTTAATAAAGCAATTCAACATTTCTGTTACTTTTAGCTCACATTCAGTTACCTGATTTTTCCCCTTAAGACTGTAATCTCTAGTTTTTCAAAAAGATGGTTCATTTATTTTTTGGAAATGTGTGTATATTGTATTAAATAATATGAACTGGTGCAGAAAGGCCTGAACCATGGGGGCTGTTCACATGTTCCACATGTCTCTTGTGCCTCTACATTTATATCTTCTCTTATCGTTCTGTTTCCTTGTGAATTTCTTCTTATAAAGAGTCTGAACCTTGCAACCCTACCACTGTCAACCATAGTTCCTATACAGGACATGAGCAGGTTCAGCGGCTATTGATAGAGGAGAGGGGTAGCTTTCTATAGTCTCATGTTTACCCCTGCCTCTTTTAGTATTCTTGGGTCTCAGATCTGTGACCTTCATAAATATTTATTTCAATTTCATTCTCTTCTAAGTGAAACAAAAAAGCCACAAGAAAGTGGGTTTTAACAGCTGTCCTCCTGGATGGAAATAACTTTATAAACCCTGTCCTTCATGAGAGTAGAACTGCATGCAGAAAACTCTCTGAACCTCCTGATGATGACTTTTGCTTAACTCTCACATTGTCAGACACTTGGTTGTGTTTTGTGATTCTTTTTGTCTTGCTTTGGCTTTCAGTCGGCTTACACACAGACACACACATGCATGTACAAACATGCATGCATGCACCCACACATATGCATATGCATGTACACATACACATAAGAGCAAACACACAAGCAGGCATTTACACACAATACACACATGCACCCACATATACATATACACAAGGCACACAGAAAGAAGCAAAGACACACTGTTTCTAACCCATGAAAACCTATTCTGACTCTTAGAGAAAAGAACAGAGTGCTACTGCACACTATGGTGTAGCTTTCAGGAATTTTCCCCTTCCATGCTGCACTAAGCACAGCCTATAGATATTGCCCAAACTATCATTTAAGTAAGGGTGCTTGCTTTGGTTTCAGATAAACATATTCCATCTATTGTTCTCTCCATTTGGCAGTGTCTGAAGATTTAAAGTTTCAAGGTTTTCTCTACACTTCTGATGAGCTCCATAAACATCATTGATTTTTGTGTTTCTGTTTATCTTGGGTTAAAACAGGAATTTTCATATTGAGGTCCCTTACCTATTGCACTTAATGCTAGAAAGCAGATACTTGCAATATAAGAAAGAAACTCACCTTTATAAAAAAATATATTTTATTTTTAAATGCTTATTTGGTTTTATGTGTATGGATGTTTTGTTTGTTTGTATGTCTGTGTACCATGTGTGTACCATGGCATACGATTCTGTGAAACTGGAGACAACTATGGTTGTGGATTCTAGGAATAAATCTGAGTCCTCTAGAAGATCAACCTGTGCTTTCAACAGGAAATTACTGTTAAAAAAAAGAACACAAATGAAAGACTAAATGTATATACTTGATGGAAACCCATTTTACGTACTTTTTTAGGGCTACTGAGATTGCTCATTTGGTAAGGGGGCAAGCCTGAGGATTTGAGTTCATTCTCTGGTCCCAGTTGGTAGAAGATGAGAAGTGACTGCTCCAAGTTGTCCTTTTATCTTCACACACACACACACACACACACACACACAGAGACACACACACACCACACACCACATACACAGATAAAAAATAAATTAATAAGTACATTAATAACTATAATAAAATATTTTAAAATATAAAATACATTTTAAAATCTTTTACATGAATGTGTATATGGCATATGTGTGTATCTGTGAGTTAGTCATGTTGGGCTATGAAAAGTGTGTGGAAGGGAGAGAATGTGATCCTTGCCTTCCACACTGCTTTTGATAGGGTGTCTTGTTACTCTCCAGTCTCACCTTAGGGCACAGTAACAAAATCAGGTGTGTTCTCTGGATCTAAACTCAGGTCCTCATGCTTGCCCTGAAAGCAGTTTACAAAGTAAACTCTCCCCCAAAACATGAAACTATATTTTTAATAAGTAGAGGAATATATTTATTGCTTTGTTTTATATTATTCTGAATTTTCCAAATTGACCAACTTTACCTTTTCTAATTAAATCTGCATTTCAAGATTTTCCAGGATTCTAAGCTATGGCACAGTGTTACTAGGTAAAAATTTTGGACAGAACAAGCCTACTGTAGGACCCATCTCACTTCTTTCACTGAGTGGACCTGTGTGGTATCTGTGAATTATTTAGTGTCTCATATTCTCCATGTGTGACATGAGTATAAGATCAAAGGTTTGTAAACCTGTTCTTAATATGGAGGGATAAATGAATGTAAGCTACACAGTACCTCAAATACCTTGCTGTATTCTTTGGAATGAACAATCAAGAGACCATCTCATACTTTTAATCTTTGGAAACAGTTGCAATTTATTATTTATTTCCTTTAATGAAAGCAGAGCCCAGCAGCTCATCATCTCCTCAAGTGGGTCAATTAACTATTCTCACCATCTGCTTGGCCAGTGGTTTTATCCCTTCTTTTTAATCACATACAATGGCCTTTCAGTGTTGCAGAGAGCTGAGGGTTCTGGAAAGGCCTCTCAGAGCCTGAATATTTTCTGGCTCTGAGAAAATACCAGCAAAATTTGTAAATATTTAGAGAGAATTACAATGTAACTTTTAAAATCATATTTGAAAACCCCATGTTTGATTTGCAACTCACATCAGTGCATAAATATATCATGTTGGCCTGAATGACACTCCTCTCTGAAATCAAAGTGTCGTTAGTATGAGGGATTTCACAGATGACAGGGATAAAATTTGACCTTTCTAGACTGTTGTGGCTTGTAGTAAGTAATGCTGGATTTTTATTTAAAAGAAAACACACTTGTAGGTCTGCTTTAAAAGATGTTGTACATCAAGCAGGATAGTACTAGGAACCTGATCTACATAACTAACTCATTTCTGAAAAGACAGGTGGCTTAATTTTGAATGATGAAGAGGGTGTCATAATACTGTGCTATAGAAGTGCGTTTTGAACTTACCGCATTCTTGTACCTTTGTCCAATTTTGTCATATACATCATAACCCTCTTTTCCACTTCAAAGAGAGTGGAACTTTTATTATGAAATACAATTTCTGGTTCAATTGCTGATTTAAAAAATATTCATTATGTTCAAAATTTATGCAGTATTTTGAAGAAATGTGGTTCAATGTCCTTATTTTACATTCAATTTATCACGAAGACAAGTGCATAGGCTCTAATGCATAATAGCTAAGTTGGAAAACTTAGTATTTCTATTACCTTGAATGCTTATTGAAGTGTGTGTGTCTGTGGTCTGTGTGTGTGTATGTGTGTATGTGTGTATGCAATAATGACACTTTTCCACCTATTTTAGCATATATAACACATATACTTATTGTAGAACATAAAATAAATAATAACCCTTTTTAGTTTGTTTCCTTTATAATATTGTAACTATGCAATCATGGTTTAGATTTGTGCTTTCTTAATAATTTGCAATGCTGAAGATTTTATTATTTTTAGGTCATTGGCTTATCATTATTAAAAAATATCTGCTGATATCTTTGCCTACTGTGGTAGTTTGAAGGTATTTGGACCCATAATTTTATCGATAATAGCACTATTAGGAGATGTGGCTTTGTTGGAGTGGTCATGGCCTTGTTGGAGGAAGTGTGTCACTGTGGGGGTGGGCTTTAATGTTTCTTATGCTCAGGATACCACCCAGTATATTAGTCAACTTCCTGAAGGACTCAGATACTCCTCCAGCACAATGTCTGCTTGCACATCACCATGATAATGGACTGAACCTCTAAAACTGTAAGGGAGTCCCCTGAATTGAATGTTTTCCATGTAAGAGTTCACCTACTATTTTCCTGTTGATTTTGTAATCTTGTCTTTATTAATTCAAATTAATTACTTATTTTCTTGCTGATAAGATATTTTAAATTTTCATTTAGTATAGACATTAAATCTCAGATTAACTCTCAGATATGTAACATGCAATAATATTCTTCCATTTACTTACTTTTAATGCTTTTTATTAAAGGGGGTTTGTGCAGCCCTCACTGTCCTGGAACTTGTCATGTAGACTAGATTAACCTCGAATTCACAAAGATCTTCCTATCTCTCCGTCCTTAGTTCTGGGATTAAAGACATGCACACCTCTTCCTAGGTGCATTTGGCCTCATTCTTCTCCTTCTGCTTCTCCTCATTCTCCTCCTGAAATGTAGAAAAGTATTTATTCAATATAGTCACATTGGGAAGGGGATCAAAGAAATCCCATGACTCCCTGACCTGAAGTCCCTATTCAAGAGCATAGCATGATGCTTAGAGTTAAATGGAAAGCCACAGGTGTTCATAGCTAAGCACTATTATTCAGTCTGTGTTCCCAATGAAAGCAGCCTTGTCTATGCATCTCTTTATTGTTATGCCTTTAAAGTCTTGTCCAAAACATCCTTCTTTACATTGAATCCATAAAGTTTATCCCCATTAATTTTTCTAGAAGTTTTGATAATATTGGTTTTTAAATTAAAATTTTAGTCTGTTTTCAGCTTACTTTTATACAAACTAAGAAATAAAGTTCTAAGTCTTTTCCTTTCTCTGTGAACCTCTGGTAATATCAACAATATTTATTAATTGTCCAATCTGCATTGTGCTTATTGACTTCATCAAAACTCAATTTGTTTCAAGTACATGAGATGACTTCTGAGGACTAGTATTGTGTTATGATATTTAAGCTGTCAGGTAACCATAACCTTGTATATTTTGTATGTCTATGCTCTTTGGTAACTATAACCTTGCATATTTTGAGGCCAAATATTTTAATGTTTCCAGCTTTGTTCTCCTAAGATTCCTTTGGACTTTTTGTGATTTAGTATAAAATCTATGACTTTTTAAACATTTGTGACACATACCATTGGCACAATGAGAAATATTGTAGTGAATTTGTTAATTTCTTTATATGTTGTGAACATATATAAAATTATTAATTCTTCCAACATACATTAACTGTTTTTATATTGATTGGTATCTTCATGTCTAGTTTTAATTTTTGAATTTTTTTATATCAATCATATTTTACATGATTTGGGTTTGGACTGAAGTGAGATTATATTCTTATTTTATTTCAGATAGCTTGATGTTACCATTTATCTAGTAATTTATACTTTTGCTAATGGTATTTGATTCCTAGTTTTATGTCTTACTATTAGGTTTATTAGGTTTATTTTCTTGATTGGTCTTACCATATTTTAGTAGAGTCTTGAGGCTATTTATATATAGAATCACACTATCTTGAGACAGGTACAATTTAACTACTTTCTTTCAAATTGTAATGCAATATGTTTTTATTACCTAATTGCTCTGTCTGAGACTTCTAAAATTATGTTGAACATACATTAAAAGCAGGAGGTCATAAAAGTGCAAAGTTAAAAGAAGAAAATTTTTCATTACTGTATTTAGGAGCATACTTTGCTAGGAGTGTTAGAAATTTATTCTCAGCATTCAGGAGAAGAACACAAGAGGCTCTTTGTGAATTTAACATCAGCCGGGTCTACACAGAGAGTTCCAAGACAACCAGTTCTACATAGTGAAATTCTGTCAAAAAAAAGAAAGGTTACTAGACAAATTTCTATGCACCCAATTTGTAGAACTTTTATGAAGAAAAGATTATTTATTGTATCAAATTCTTTTGCATATTCTGCAGAGATCTTTTGCTTTTATCTTCTTTTTATGGTAATGTGGCTTACTGTATTGTTTTGAAATCAACAAATCACACTTGTATCACTGGAAGAAATTGTAATTGGTCTTGGTTATTATAAATTAAATATATCATTTAGCTCTTTGTAGCAATGTTGTCCTGTGTCCACCATGCATTAGGAGCTGCAGCTACCTTTGTAGGGCTGTGCCTAGTATGGCTATCGATGTTTCTTCAGTAGCTAGAGAGGTATGGCATATATTCTTTAGCAGAAGAACAGTGTCCCAATGACCCCCAGGACTATGCTTTCTCAGGCTATTGTTAATTGTTGATTAATAACTTTTTATAGTTACTTTCAATATTTTTATTTCTTTTTGATTCACCCCTGATAATTTCTGTGTGAATGAAAATTGACACACTTATTTAACATGTTCACAGGAGCTTTGTGCTATCTCTTCTTTCATTTATTTATTCTTTAGAGAAGATTGTTGACTTTCTTTAACTTTTCCCAATCCCCAGATCTTTTGCCCTTTGACATTTTCTGTTATTTTTATACTATTTCCTATTCTCTCTGCTTTTTTATTTCTTTTTTGACTTCTGCTTCTGTTTTGTCTTAACCTTTTTATAATAATGCATTTCCTTCTTTATTTTTCTTCTGATATACTTTTAAATTGCATTTTTAAGTCTTTGCTCACCTACTGGTGGCTGTTAAATTTTGCATTTTTCCTTAACTTTCCTAAGTCTTCTTTGTTACTCATTTAAGTTTTATATTTTCAAGTCAAAAGACATTTATATGTAGATTTTGATTTCAAAATTAATTTGAGGTTTGGAGCTTGACACATGATCTATCTTATGTAACATGAGGACCTGCTTGTTGGGGTTTCTGTCCTGCCTGGTACCCCACAGCCGGCAAGCCCCAA
>LOJH01028409.1:6469-17743 GCA_001685095.1 Ellobius talpinus
TGATGATGATGATGATGATGATGATGATGATGATGATAATGATGACAATGATGATGATACTGACATCATCAGGATGATCAGGTGACAGATGGATGATTGAAGGTGTAAGTCATAAACAATCCCACACCAGTTGGGATTTAAAGGGGTATTTATTTTAAGGGTAAAACTTACAAAACACCAACAGTCAGGAAAGGAGCCTAATGGCCGGAAGCAGAGCCGGAAGCCAGAGAGCGAGGGGAGGGCAGTTGCTGCTTTTTTAAAGAGAGAGAGACCACGCCCCAATGGGCTGGTATCTTAGCGGCTATTGTTTGAAGGAGCGGAAGGAGCTCCCGCAACAGATGACCAAGATGGAAAGATAAGGGAGGGGTCACTCTAGGACTCTGGATGGTGATGTGATTGGGTTCCAGGCAGGGAGAAGACACATGAGTCAAATCCAAATGCCACTTGAAGCTTGGTAGCACGTTCCCGGTCACAGTGGGGGAAGCCACCCCTCCCTCATCACCATCCAAAGTGCCTCTCTCAGCAGCTTGGGGAGACATGCTCTAGAGACTGCAGACCTTAAGATGGGGGCAGGGAGTGGCAGATGAGAAACCTGGTCCTCCGTTCATACTGTAGCCTTGTGCTGTTCACCCTGGTCCAGCCTGGTATAACTAACATGAACATTCCTGGACCCATGGTACCCAACACAGCCAGATGCAGGAGTGTCCTAGGAGGGGGCAGATGGGAAACCACCCTTGAGCTCACAGTGAGGCAAGCACAAGGACTCTGGTGACCACACTCATATCCTTGGGAGCATGGAATGCAGAAGAAAGGCTTCAGCTCACTTGCCCCAGGTAAGGATTGAGAACTAATCATGTCTCTGCCTGAAGACCAAGTATCTGGCAAGATTGTAGTGATATTTTGTTTATATTTTAACAAAGAAAGCTTGCCTGAAGAGCAGAGTACAGAGCAAAGCCATTAGAGGCCAGGGAGTGGTAGCATATAGACAGAAGTTTCTGTCCTGTCCAGTTCCGCAGCCGTTCAGTCCCAACAAAACACACAGAGGCTTATATTAATTATAAACTGGTTGGCCTATTAGCTCAGTCTTATTAACTAGCTCTTACAACTTAAATTAACCCACACTTCTTATCTATATTTAGCTATGTGGCTTGGTACCTTACTCAGTGAGGTATTCTCATTTTGCTTCCTCTGCATCTGGCTTGTGACTCCCATCTACAATGGCACACACCTTTAATCCCAGGTCTCAGGAGAGAGAGGCAGAGGGATCTCTGTTAATTCAAGACCATCCTGGGCTATATGAGATTGAGTCTGTCTAAAAGAGAAACAGAGCTCACACAAAGGTGATCCCAACGCTTGGGATCCCACACCTTTAATCCCAGCACTAGGGAGGAGGAGACAGGAGTGATATGGTTGGGTGGGGAGAGGAGTATAAGGCGGGAGGAGACAGGAGTCCAGATGCAGTCTGAGGTTTGACGGAGACAGGTACAACCTGTCGATCGCCCCTGCAGTCAGAGTATGAAGTCTAAGGAGACAGTAGGAGGACAGGATCACCCCTTTGGTCTGAGCATGGGTAGAGGTAAAAAGGTCTCTCTAATGGCTAGCTGTATTGCTTCTCTGATCTTCAGCATTAACACCTATATCTTTATTACTAAGATCAACTAGAATTCATGCTACACAAGATGGACACGGGCCTGCTCAGTCACTGTGGTATATCAGGGAGGCTTCTGGTGGTGACTCTCCATCTCTGTCTCTGTCTGCAGCACAGGGTGGCAGAAGCAGGGCTGGAGATGGGACAACCCATGCAGGTCCCTTTCCCTGCTCAGCAGCTGAGTCAGTCGCTAGCTCACCACCATGTTGCAGGCTAAGTTCCAAAGCACCTGCTGTGTGTTGTGCTTCATGAATTATAACAAACAGGAGCTGGAGAGATGGCTCAGTGACTAAGAGCACTGGTTGTTCTTCCAGAGGATCCAAATTCAGGTCCCAGCACCCAGTTAGTGGCTAACAACCATCTGTAACTCCAGTTCTAGGGGATCACATGCCATCTTCTGACCCCTTGGGCACTGCACACACCTGGTACAGGCAAAACACTCACATAAAATTGAAAGTGAAAAAAATGTATTAGCCAACACTTGGTCCCTACTGTGTGCTGGGCACAGGCTGAGCACCTTCCAGGCAAGATCTCATTTGTCTTCCACAGTGTCCCTGGGAACAGAGGTTCCAACCAACCCTACTTTAGGGCCTAAGGTGTGGATAGAGGAAGGGAGCATCCAAGGTCCTCCTTAGCTTCTGGGGGACACAGAGTCTAAATGTTCTGTGAACAAACCAACCTCAGAGCCTGTCCTTAACCTCTGAACCTGTCTGCTGCAGGGGAGTACCAGGTGGAAAGGAGAAAGACTGCAGGATTCATGACAGGGACACCTCATGCCACCTCACCACCAGAGACAAAGTAGACATTAGCAACAATGATGCTTTAGGGACCTCTCTACCCTCCAGCGAAAGAGCCAGCCTTCTCAGTCTCTAGACTAACAAGGTAAACAGTTGCCAGCAGAAGTAATGAGCCACAGGCTGGCCCCATCCTAGATGTTGCTCTCTGCCTTGATTTGACTCTTGTTTCACTATTCTTACCTTCATGACTCTCGTGGGGAACTGGAGCACTGGCTGGAGCCATTCTACAGGGGGGAAAACTGAAGCCAAAGCAGGAAAAAAAAATAGACATCCCGTGGGCATCCTGTGAACTGGGACCAAAACTTGGCATGCCAATGAGCTCTCCAGGTAATTCTGTGTCCCAGGGTTGGGGAGCCCTGTCTGAAGGACCAGGGAGTCCCAGGGTTGGAGAGCCCTGTCTGAAGGACCAGGGAGTCCCAGGGTTGGAGAGCCCTGTCCGAAGGACCAGAAAGTCCCAGGCACCACCCCTACTGGGTTATGACCTTGGAAAGCAGTTTCACGCCTCTGTGCCTCAGTTTACTCCTTGGCGCAATGAGTGGCTTAGGCTTTCTGAAACACAGATGAGAAGGTCTAGGTGATGATTTTGTTGATCCAGACTCAGCCTCCAGAGGGCTGGGGCCATGCCACTGTCCATGGTAGCAGAGCTTCCAACAAAAGTGCAAAGAGCATACTGATAGCAGGTGTTAGCTGAATAAATGAAATGGATGACGAGACAAATAGATACATTCCTTAGAGAAGATGAGCATTCCCAGGGGTTCAGCAGTGAGGTAGAGTGACTTCCCCTGCTGGTGCCACTCTGGATCCCTGTGTTCCCACCTATTCCTGCTGAGACATTAACATGGTGCAGGAGTTAACTGCCCAGCTGTGGCTCCTGGCTTCTCAAGCCCCTCTGTTGACTGAACTCCACAATGAAGCCCTGCACAGATGCACAGGCTGGTGGAGGGAGGATGGGACACATGGCTTGGGGACCCCTTGGTCTCCTAGGCACCAAGTCAAAGCACCTCACCCGTCCTCTCCCGCATCATCTTCAAAGTGACACAGGGCAGGCTGACTGTCTTAGACCATAAGAAGGGGCCCAGCAAGGGGAGGCAACAGGCCTAAGGCCACATAGAAATTTGGTGATAGTGCTGAACTGAGTCCTGCTGGGGGTCGTGGCTCCATATTTCACAGTCTGAGCATTTCCTGTCCTCGCTACCACCCTTGGGGGACTGCTGCCTGAGTAACAGACCTCCTCAGACTTGCGGTCAGCCCAGGCCGTACCTGCAGCCTCCTGACAGGTCTGTGAATTACAATGATCTTGGAAGCATCAGAAGACCTGTCACAAAACCTGCAGGGAGAAGCGTGGACAAGCATTTGAGCTCCTGCAGTGCACAATTCTCTGTTGACTCCCTCCCCCACCACCCCACCTCCCACCATCACCTGGATACAGCAGTGGACAGAAAAGACACAGTTCCCTCTGCAGAGCCCACATAGTAAGGGGGAGCAGTGACAGTGACATAAACAACTGGGCACCAGAGCAGGACTTCTCTGACTTCTTCTATCACCACCCCTCTCTGCCCAAGAAACTCTCTAGTGACCTGGGTATATAAGTCTATTAAAATAAGGAAGCAACTACGGGAGGCAGGAGGAGGATTGTCTGAACCAGAGGATGGAGGACAACGGGGAAAACACAGCCCACAGAATCAACTAAGCAGGGCTCATAGGGGCTCACAGAGGCTGAAGCAGCCATCACGGAGCCTGCATGAGTCTGCACTAGGTCCTCTGTATATATGTCATGGTTGTTAGCTTCATGTTCTTGTGGGACTCCTAACAGTGGGAGTGGGGGTGTCTCTGACTCTTTCACCTGCCCTTGGAATCCTTTTCCTCCTGCTGAGTTGCCCTGCCCAGCCTTGATATGAGGGCTTGTGCCTAGTCTTAATGTAACTTGTTATGCCATGCTTGGTTGATGTCCCTGGGAGGCCTGCTCTTTTCTGAACAGACAGAGGAGCAGTGCATATGGTCAGCGGCAGGGGAGGAGCCGGGAGGAGGAGAGGAAGAGGAATATGTGGTCAGGATGTATTGTATGAGAGAAGTATAAAAAAAGGCAAGAAAATTAAACATTTGCTGATAATAAGTCAAAAAATACATTTCTTGTGATAAAAGCATTCTTAGTGCACCTATAACGTTACCATTTACTGAAGACGAAAGCAGGTTTGCACAATGATGAGATGGGCGTGCACATTTGTTATGTAAAGAGTTACATCTTGGCTGAATATTTGATGCTGCAGGACCCAGAAAGTGTTCAGAGTTGATCGATATTTTGTCGATGTTGGGAACATTTCCTATCATAAAATCATAACACAAAATGGCAGACATATGTTTAGGATCAATTTCAGAAATTGTTCGAATTTTTTTCCTAATTTCAAACCAAAATTTATTTGATGACTGTGGTATTGGAATGTGATTGAACCCTAGAATCTCATAGGGAAGTAGCACTATTAGGAGGTGTGGCTTTGTTGGAGTGGGTATGGCCTTGTTGGAGAAAGTGTGTCACTGTGGGGGCGGGCTTTGAGGTTTTCTATGCTCAGGATACTGCCCAGTGTGTCAGTTGACTTCCTGTTGCCTGCAAAAATGTAGGACTCTCAGCTCCAGAGCCACATCTGTCTGCACACTGCCATGCTCCCTGCCCTGATGATAACGGACTGAGCTGCTGAAACTGTGAGCCACCCTAGTTGAGTGTTTTCTTTGTAAGAGTTGTCACGGGCCTGGTGTCTTTTCACAGCAAAGAAAACCCAATTAAGACAATGACTTTTGTTTAAACCTAAGTCAACCCCTCACACAGCAACTATTAACATCAGCATTCTAGTACAATCCAATCCAAAACACATTAGTGTGATGCTTGTGGACTGAGAAATGATAACGGGAAAATATTGCCTTTGTTTTCTGGAATTGAACAATATGTTTCTGTAAGAGCAGATGGCTTTTTGTGGATGGTGGGAACACACTGCCACTAATAACAGAAGAGTCTCAGATTTGTGCTGGGGACACTCAGTGTTCGTTGACATTGCATAATGAGATGGTGTGTGTAGCCCAAAGTGCCCCTGTTGTGTGTTCAATAAGGCTGCAGTGAAGTCGCACACACAACATGGGAATGCCTTACAAAAATGTCTCAGGCTCATTACGTCCTTGAACTTGCATTAGTCTTTGGTTGTTCCATGCTCATAAACCCTTGTTGCTTGCCAGATTTTTCACAACCCCTCACACACAGCTAGCTAACCTGATATGGGGCTGTGACCTATGTTGCAGAAGCTGTGAACTATACAGGGTGAACACAGAGAAGACAGGGACAATGCACAGTGGTGGACAGAGAAGTGGGGACAGTATGGAGAGGGACACTTGAGAGGGATGATCTCTGAACTGAGATGGAGGAGCAAAGCTGTTCGCAGCCCTAGGTGGGGTCAGAGCAGTATGCCCATCACCCTCCAAAGGACTCCAGGTAGGATAGCAGTCACGGGATCATCTGTGTTGATAATGTCATCTGGGCTCAAGCTAACAATCTTAACTCAGTGGTACCAGTGCATGAGCGCTACCACCACCATCACCAATACCATCGCCACTATTATCATCATCACCATCATCGTGGTCACCATTGTCCTACTTAGCCTGAATGGTCAACTTGACACAGCCTAGAGTCATCCAAGAGAAAAGTCTCAATTGTGTAACTGCCCAGATCAGACTGACCCAGGAGCATGTCTGTAGGGATTAATTGATGTAGAAGGGCCCAGCCCACTAAGGCAGCATTATTCATGAGGTAAGTAGCCCTGGACTTCATAGGGAAGCTAGCTAGACCTGAGTGTGGGAGCCAGCCAGCAATCATTCCTCCATGGTTTCTGCTGTTCTTCCTTGGCAGTGAGTATGTTCTCTGACTGGAGATAATGCTGCATGGAATAGCAAGTGTCCTGCCTTCAAGTTCCTGTTTGAGTTCTTGCCCAGACTTTCCTTGATGATGGGCTGCAACCTGTATGCAGAAATAAACCCTTTCCTCTTCTAAATTGCTTTTGGTCAAAGTGTTTTATCACATCAACAGGAACTAAACTACAACCAACACCACCATCTTCACAATCAGCATAGCATCACCACCATAATCAAAACCATCAGTGCCTTTACCATCATCACCACCACCACCATCATCACACCACCACCTTCACCATCATCACCACCACCATCATCATCATTACCATCATCACCATCATCATCACAACCACCTTCACCATCATCAGCAGCACCACCATCATCACTATTGCCACATTCACCACCATCATCATTACTGTCACTGCCACCATCACCATCATCATCGCCGTTGCCGTGACCACCATTATTACCTCCGGCGGCAGCAGCACTACACTAATGACTGTCATTCTGAACACGAGTACCTCCCACTCACCTGTTATCCAGGTCTCAGAACCTTACCCAAGAGGTGTAGAGATGAACAAGGCTCCTCCAATGGAGCTGCCCACACAAGGATTGCAGGGCCAAGAAGCACCTGAGCTTCCAAGGGAAAGGGTTGCACAATGTGGGGCCCATCCATCCCCCAACTTCCCCCTATCCCTTTACAAAACCTCCACATGTGCCTCTGAAAGGACTTGGCAGCTCCTGCTGATAGACCATGTGTCAGGAACCTGAGGAAGGTCTAATTAATTATAATTGTCCCCTTTGCAGATGTCTACCATATGACGCCAACTCTGGTGACAAAAGGTTCCAGTCGTTCTGTTTGAACAGCGCTTTCCAAGCATATGTTTGTCATTTGAGCCACTAGGAAAACAGTTCATTTCTGAGGCCACTGTGTAGAGTGGGCTGGCCAAGCTCAGAGAAAGCCAGAACAAGGGACACAATACAGCATCAGATCTTTGGAGCCAGAGTGAGGGACAGAGCCTGGAATCAGGTCTGTCTCGCCCAGGCTATCTCCCCAGAGCCAGCTATCATATCCTGGGACAGTTCACCTCACAGCTCTCCCACCTCTACCTGGATGTCCTCGGGCTCTGTGAAATTACATCATGGAGAGGGACTTCACCAGATTACAGTCACACTCACCCCACCCCTTCTGCCCCATGCCTCCATCACACATGGCTCTTGGATCATCTTGTTCCTGGTGTGACTCAAGCTGAGCCCTTTGTGGGGTGAAACTCAAATTTATGCTTATCAGTCAGAGCTAACACCAGCATCCCACTAAGCTGTTCTCTGACACACCCAGCGGGATCCTCCTCCCGCCCTCCTCACACAGCTCAGAGAGACGGGTGCGTGTCCTAACCTCCGTCTTGCAGATGATTGAAGTCCCTGACCTGGAACCAGGTGGCATTGTTTGGACTGGCTGGAGGTTGTCCCCGGGAGCACAGCTTGTGTCTCAATGTCATGCTTACATCGGTGCCTGGCAGGGCTGCAGATAGCAGGTGCACGGCCTCAGTTTCTCTTTGTCTCCTGGTTCCTCAGTTCTTTCCTATTGCCCCTCCAGGGGGCCAATGTCCAAGATGATTCCTCCACTCACATGGAGGCGCCTGGGCTGGCAGGGCTTGGGCTGGTGGTCATCTCACTGACTGAGTTTCTCCGGTGGTCCTTAGGCTTCTTCACAGAGGGACACCCTAGAGTTGGCTCAGAATGAGTGTGCCTGGAGAAAGGTAAGAACATGCCTTGGTTTGTGTCCTTTTACTATGATAAATGCCAGGTCCTGAAGCAACTTAGGGAGGAGAGGGTTTATTTTATTTCATAACTCTCAGGTCACAGTCTGTCATGAGGCAGGAACTCTAACAGGGACAGGAACCCGGAAATAGGAACTGAAGCAGAAGCCATGGAGGCATGCTGCTTCCTGGCTTGCTCTCTGTAGCTTGTTCAGCTTACTTTCTTATAGACCCCAGGACCACCTGCAAAGGGTGGTACTGCCCATAATCAGTCATTAAGTGAGAAGATGCCCCACAGACTTGCCTATGGGTCCATCTGATGGAGTAATTTTCTCAATTGAAGATCAGATGACCTTGCATCAAGTTGACAGGCCAGGGAGGCTGATGACAAAGGGAAGGTCTCAACAGCGTCACTTCTTGTACACTCTATTGGCAAAGTAGCCACAGACCTCCCCTCTGTCCTAGAGGGAGTCAATCACTCTGAATCACCCAATATAAAACATATTAATTAAACATTATCTGGAAATCAGATTCCCTACCTGTCCCACTCTGCCTTCTTGGTAAAAGTCTGTTCTCCCCACTTCATGCACTCCCATCCCACACCTTGACCATCACCTCCTGGACCCTTGGCCCACAGTGTCCTACAGCTCCAGCCTTCCTTAGTCCCCTGCCCTGTTCCCACTTGCTGAGCTCCTAAGAGGCTAACTCGGAACTCCCAAAGTGGGGCCAGAAGCCACATGCAGCTCCCCTCCTCCACCTCTACAGACCCTCCCTCAGAGTCCCCAGTCTCTCCAAGGCCAGGACTGTACCTTCCCATCAGCTCACATCAGCTGAGGCTCTGAAGCCTCAGCCGCACCCAGGGAAGGTGGAAGAGACCCCATCCAGAGCCAAGGACACAGCACAACCCCTGGAGAGACCCTGGTGACCCTCCAAATCTCTCATACAGCTACCCAGGAGCACCTTAGAAACTGGACTATGCGTCCCAAGCCTTGGCTTGGGGAAGATCTCTCAGTCCTGATGCTTGCTGACTTCGTTGGGGATTGGTCACTCTGTCCACAGTCTCTCCATCCTCAAAAGTCATCGATTACAGTCCCAGGATCCAAGCTGTGTAAGCCCCAGCCACTCAGACCAGACCAGTGACTCTCCCGTTACTACTGCCCTGTCACTGTTGGAATGGACAGATCCCATGTGTGGTTCCATGAGAGTTAGAAGATCACTGCTAATTTGTCTCTTACCTTTCCATTACTAGAAGATTGGAATGTTGGAAAGTTCCAGAACCCCTGAGCCCAAGGTCTCTGAATAAAGTTGGGGTTTATTGAAACCTAGCTTTGTGCCAGACCCATGCCCATCGTCTCCCTCACCCAGCTTAACCCCCAAAGCAGTCACATGAGTATGTTATTCTCTTCACCCATTAATAAGGAAACTGAGGCAGAAGTCTGGCCTGGACCACAAGGCAAGAGATGGGTTCTGACTCTCCTACCCAATTTCTTGTTGTGCCCAGCTCCACAGCCACAGACTCCTGGGCAGCAACCTTGACTGCAGTAAGACTGAACCCAGGAAGGGAAACCAGGTTGGGTTCAACATGCACCTGCCTGCAGTGTGGGACCCACTCTGCAGAAGGCCAGCCCGGAAGGAGCCACTAATCAGAGTCACATGTCCTGTAGGACCCTGCAGTGCACTCTAAGGATTGTGTAGTGCCTACTCTTTGCTCTGTAAATCTTCAAGGGGCCTTTGGCCAAAGCAATAACATTCCAACCTGAAAAGTTAAAAGGACTTTGAAATTATGAGCCCCAAGTCTGGCTCGAGCCCTGAGTGGGGACAAGACGACCACAGTCGTAGAGAGGAAAATACAGAGAGGGGAGCCAAGCAATNAGTCACATGTCCTGTAGGACCCTGCAGTGCACTCTAAGGATTGTGTAGTGCCTACTCTTTGCTCTGTAAATCTTCAAGGGGCCTTTGGCCAAAGCAATAACATTCCGACCTGAAAAGTTAAAAGGACTTTGAAATTATGAGCCCCAAGTCTGGCTCGAGCCCTGAGTGGGGACAAGACGACCACAGTCGTAGAGAGGAAAATACAGAGAGGGGAGCCAAGCAATTTCCCTTCCACCACAGCCTCAGGATCCCATTAACCTCCCTGCCCAGAGCCAGACACTCTGAGAAGGAGCAGGTGGGAGGGGGCTGCACAGGCTCCATGGTCACCATGCCCTTGCCGAGTCCCAGCTTCCTCCAGCGATGTCCTTTGTAGCATAGGAGCCCAGGTGCAGCCACCAACTCTGCTAAGGTCAAAATGATTCTTATTCTTTGGGGTTTATGGTATGGTGGGATTTTTGACAACACACTCAATGGTCTTCAAAGATTCGACACCTGATCTATGCTTTCAAGGCTCAGGCCTCAAAGGGCAAAGCTGTCTTGTTCCAGGGAAGCTTTAACAGAGGATCATCTGTGCCTGGACACAGGAGTAAGGAAGAAGAGCAAAAAGTGGGAGCCAGAAGACTGTGCTGGCACCCCAGAGCCCAATCCACCCAGCCAGAAGGCTGTGGGGCGAGTGGGGGAAAGAGGAGGAGGGTCCTTGCTGGTATCTCTACACCAACCTCTATATGGCCGTATACTGAAGAGTTTTGTGTCAGCTTGACACAAAGCAAAGTCATCTGAGAGGAGGGAACCTCAACTAAGAAAATGCCTCATAAGATCAGGCTGTAGGAAACCTGAAGGGCATTTTCTTAATTAGTGATTGGTGTGGCAGAAGGAGGTATTGCGGGTGCTGCCATCCCTGGACTGGTGGTCCTGGGTTCTATAAGAAAGCAGGCTGAGCAAGCTATGGGGAGCAAGCCAGTAAGCAGCATCCATCCATGGCTTCTGCATCAGCTCCCGCCTCCAAGTTCCTGCCCTGTTGAGTTCTTGTCCTGACTTCCTTCAATAATGAGCAGAGGTGTGGAAGTATAAGCCAAATAAATACCATCCTTCCCACCTTTCTGTTTGGTCGTGGTGTCTTGTCACAGCGATAGGAACCCTAACTAAGACAGGAAGTAGCAGAGAAAGATTCTCTGGGGCCATGGCTGTGTGGCACAGTGGCCTCAGAACACAGTGACATTGTCTATCACTCATGTGGCCTCACACCCATTGCTACTTGATGTAGGAGGGTCATCTGTCTTATGTGTTACTTTCATTGGTTAATAAA
>LOJH01028411.1:797-18540 GCA_001685095.1 Ellobius talpinus
TTCTTAATTATACATTACATTTTTAAATGAGATGCACAAACACAATACCTTAATAAAGATCAGAAATACATATATACTAAAATTGACCTTAAATTTGTATCAGTAGCACAAGGTCCATACCAATGCAAATCTCTCTAGCATATCCCCCTTTAAATGTAAACAAACATTTATAAAACAATATTGTGAATGTGGGCATAGTTCTCTCCAAACTGCTTTCTGCTTTTTGTTGGGCACAGTAATTTTTTTGGGGTGTTCATGGTGACCTTTCTGGGGGTCTTTTTGCATTGAACCACATTAGTCTGGAAAAAATCCACAGGTTCTCATCTTCTATGGAAACAAAAGAAGAACCTATTTTCCAAAGCAATTCTTAGATCCAAATTTTGAAGTCAAGATACCTTTTGTTGGTTTATCTTAGCAGTCCATACAATGAAATGTCTCTCTGTACTTATCTCCTTCATAGTCAAATAATTCAAAGAAAACACAATAATATATATAATCCAGATTCTCTGTGTATTTTCCATCTTAATGTGGCTTATTTTTCTTTACTCCTTTTAATCTATGACTGCCTGTACTCTGTCTCTTTAAAGACTTTACCTTTTTTTAACCATTCACTTCTTTTTATAACTGTCTATATTCTTTTTTCTTTTCTCTCCCAAGCCGATGTACATTTATTCATTACTGTGACCCATTTTAGATGTCTTTTCCATCTGAATTTGGTCTTTATTGAGTATCTGTAATCCTTTTCTGACCAGAGCTGCTTCTTAAAATGCTAAGCACTTCTTAAAAACCTAAGCAGTGGCATTGTTAGGGCAAATATGGACCTGCCTGCTTGCTCCACCCAGTCCAACATGGCGGAAGTCTGTTCATTGCCTCTGAGACTGCCAGGTGAGAGCCATACTTACCACCTCAACTCTGATAACCAGTTGGCCCATGCTGCCACCAAGTAACTTGCAGCATGGTGTCCACAAACTCCATTCAAGTGCTTGGCCTCCTGAAAGAGCCAGAGTTTGCCCTGGTAGCACAGCCCAGAAAGCCACTGTTTCAAAAACAAGTGGCTTTTTTCCTGCTACCACTGAATCAGGAAAACCTCTCTTAAAGGAGCCACAGTGTTAATCCATGATTAACTCTGTTGTTTATTTTTTCTTTCTAGAATTCCTTTCCAAACTCTCTCAGGTTTTAAGTGGATTTTAGTTGGCCATGTTGTCACCAATTTGTTGTAGGAAGGCTGCTTGTTTGTTCCCTGCTGCTCAGCCCCTAAATAACCACACAGAAACTATATTATTTGCAATACTATTTGTCCAATAGCTTAAGTTTATTTCTATTTGTTGTAGGTGGAGGCCACTAGTTCGTTTCCGGCTGCTCAGYCCCAAAATAATCACACAGAAACCATATTATTTGCAATACTATTTGGCCAATAACTTAAGCATATTTCTAGCTTGCTCTTATATCCTAAACTAACCCATATCCATTATTCTGTGCATCACCATGAGGTTGTGGCCTACCAGCAAAGTTTTGGTGGGCTCCAGTGGAGGCTTCTGCCCCCAGCAGAGCTACATGGCTTCTCACTGACTCTGCCTTCTTTCTCCTGACATTCAGTTTAGTTTTCCCCATCTAGTTCTACTCTGCCCTATCAACAGGCCAAGGCAGTTTCCTTATTCATTAGCCAATAAAAGCAACACATATACAGAAGGACCTCCCACACCAATAGACCTCTTTGAAAAACACATGTGCTTGTCGATTCCTCTTCACATCCCACCCCACAAGAATGCAGAACATTCCCTGTGTGTCTAGAGTAAGGAAGTGGAGACTGAGGCTCTGGGCTTATGCTAATAGATACTGAATGTGTCCAATGGGGATATATGCTTCTGCTTCAACTTGCAGCTGAATATCAGATGATATAATCCTCTTTAAGACTTCAGTCAGGAGATGGCTCACCAAGTCCCCACACCTAGCTTTCACCGTAGTTCAGGTAACGCCTGGGGAGTAAGCGAACAAAGCAGATAAAACTACAAAAAGTGTAGTTATGTAGTAGTAGTTGCTTTACTAGAATGTTTGAGATTACATTTGCTGATCTGGCTGATCAGTTACACAATGGATTATTTGAGCAGTTACATTCTGTCCCTCATTTCTGTGAGAGAACCTAAGTATACTTTATTTAGATTAATTTACTATAGGGATAAGGTATAGAGCAAATTATGAAGTCAAATTTTGTGTTACTTAGGGAGCCATGAAATGAATCCTAGTCTTGGAAACTAGCTTCTGTATTTGTCATGGCATCTCCGCAAGTACCTCAAGAGTGTTCAGTTTACTTAGCATTACCTGGCTGAACTTTACACAATGATCAGACAACTGAGGTTTCTATACATACTTTATGTATTAGAGAACCATGTTGTTCTGAGTTAAAATCTTACCTGAGGCTGAGGACAACTCAGTTGGCAGAGTGCTTGCTGAACATACACAAAACCTAGGATTCAACCCCCAGTTGCAATATAAACTTGGCCTGTTGCCACACACCTGTACTCCCAGTGCTTGGGAGGTGGAGTAGGATCCTCATTTACGTAGTGTGTGGAATGCAGCCAAGGCTGTTTGAGACCCTGTTACAATCAATCAACCAATACAATCAATCACAAATAAGCAATCCTAGCTCTGTTAGAGGTGACTCTGACCACGGTCAGATTATTTCTCTTACCTCTCTGCTGATATGCACCTAAAAACAGCTCTTTCCTCATAATGGTGAGACTTAATGATGATATAATATGGCCCCTAACACTTGTTTAGCTTTTACTCTACTTAATGGTCATGCTACAGACAGTGGACTTCTCAGTACATTTCTTTATGCAATCATGAAGGCCTCAAGTGACTGGAGAGCATAGCAGAGTGCTGCATCCTTGCGAGGCTCCAGAGGTTTGACCTGACTCTGGTGGAGAAGGAATGAAGAGACGACAAACAAACAGGCATAGAGAAAAGCTAGTGCCAGGCGTACTGGGCTCAGTGATGGAGAAGCTGTCGCATCCCAGAAGCTCACTACGTGTTTATTATATACAGTAGGACAGGGCAGTGTTTACTGGACTCAGTGATGGAGAAGCTGTTGCACCACAGAAGCTCACTATGTGTTTATTATATACAGTAGGACAGGGCAGTGGGGTTCTTGCATACAGCTAAACAAGGAGGCAGGGTTTATGGTGCACAGCTGAATCAAGGAGACAGGATTTGGTAATCTGGGTAGGAGAAGTCTCTGTAGGGGAGCCGTCTTCAGGGCTATAAACATCTGTGTGTGTGGGGGGGGAGCGCAAAACATTTTCTGTACACACTGTCAACATTCACAGTCATCCCTCCGAGCCTCACCCAAGCAAGTGATTGTCATTTGCCGTGAGGCTGCGGCATTGAGGTCCTTAAGTTGGCCATGCCCATGTCCACAATACACATACACTCAAGACTTCACTCATTCAGGGCTTCCTCCTCTCCCTGATGCAGAGTCTGCTGAGTTTCAGTCTCCATTTTCTTCGGGACCCCCCTTGTGAGGAGCACTTTCCAGCATGTTCACCCCAGGTCCTTTTCTCAGCCTGTTCTAATGTCTGAATGGTGTTTGGATGGTTCTATTTGCTCTGCTGGTAGTTCATAGGTTTCTGCAAAGTGTTACACTATTATGGTGAATTTCAAAACCCTGCCTGGATCCGTATTGTTTATCTGTCCATTTGTACTCAGCCTTGCCCCCTGCTTAGTATTCTGTATGCTGTTACCACCCCTTACAGAAAATTTACACCCACAGTTAGGAGATAGTTAGGAGAATAGGACAGGCTTTATTGTAGGGCAAATACCTAGGTCGTGAGCAGATGCAGCACAGGTCTGAGAGAAGGAGAACATATAAGGAGCAGGATATTGAGACAAGCAGTGGTGGGTGCCATCTGTTACACTTGTGTCCTTTTAGAAGTGTTCGCTCATTGATTATCTTCATGGTTTTTAAAAATTATTTGCTTATTTATTATGTGTATGCATGTTTTACACACATGTATGCTTGTACAGTGCCCACAGAGGCCAGAAGAGAGTGTTGGATCTTCTGGAACTGGAATTACAAACAGTTGTTAACTGCTCGATTGGTGCTGGGAATCAAACCCCAGTCCTGGAAAACAGCTAGTGCCATAACTGAGTTGTCTCTCTGACACCCTTTATCGACAGAAGAGTAATCAGTATTGATCCCATTAGATAGTAAAGGTTGCATTTCTGTAGCCCATAATGCACTTGACAGTAAAAAGACTTTCAAAATAATAACTGCCTTTTCTTTGAAGATGCAAAATACAAATTCTATTTATTTTTATATTATATTTGGTTTGTAGATACAGAAATTTTGCGTTATTTTTCCCCAAGTAAAACTATCACTTTGCCATCATTTATAGCATGCAAATCCAAAATTGTTATGACTTTGTTATCATGGATCCATGTAGACAGATCATGTTATAAAACCTGGGGTATACCAAATACACCCTGGCATCAGGTATATATGTACTGTATGTACCCAGACATTCAATTATAGCACTGAAATGAATGTTACAATAGTTATTAGTCCTTTTGTACCTTAGTTTCCCTTTTGAAAATAGAGGTAAGAATGCCTTCTTCAGAGTATTGTGAGTGTGGCTTAGTCGGTTTCCTATTGCTGTGAAGAGACACCATGACCATGACAACTCTTACAAAGGAAAACATTCACCCGAGACTGGCTTACAGTTCAGAGGATTAGTTTGTTGTCACCATGGCAGGAAGTGTGGTGATGGATCAGCAGATGTGATGCTGGAAAGGTAACAACTGAGACTTCAGTGTTCTGATTGGCAGACATCAGGAAGAGTGAGAACCTGGGCCTGGCTTGAGCACTTGAAGCCTCAAAGTCCACCACTAGTGACTTACTTCCTCCAACAAGGCCACATCTCCTAATAGTGCCACTCCCTATGAGCCTGTGGAGGCCATTTTCATTCTGACCACCACAGAGTGCCAAACGGTGAGGTGCTGTACAGTGCCTGCCTCACTAAGAGCACTTACTCCTGACTGTGAGTCCAAACTTTACTGTGTAAAGTTCCTATTCAGACCATTAACATGGTATTTTGAATTTATTACCAAACACATTTTGTCTTCTTATGACTCTGGAGGAAAAAAGTCCTTCAAGTTCAAGAGTTTTGTGGTAGGTTAATTTGTTAGAGATATTGAAAAGACTCACTGTTTTTAGTGTAAACTTCTGAAGTAACATTGACTTCACTACTTAACTCTACAACTTGATTAAGTGTTGTTTAGTTCTTCCGTCAGAAGAAACTATTCCCTTTTGAGAGACGAATATTTATCTCATTTTCAAATTTGCACTGCATCACTCTTTTGCAATGCAATTTTATCTTTGGAATCTGTTTTGCAGATGTGGAATTTTCTACATTTAAATTTGGTTGGTTAAGTGAAAATTTGTATATGTATTGTATTTTAGAAGCCTTTAAAAATAGAGTAATAGCAATAATTATTTTCAACTTTAGCAACTTGTTGGGCATCCTGCTGGCACCTGGTGGTTCCATGGGGAGTTGGTTCAGCAGCACTGGCAGTAAAGAGTGGGTAAAGCAGATTGCTGTAGGGTGTGTTGTACTCCCTTCATCCTGTGATGGCCACCATCTATCTCTGTTCCCTGCTCCATGTTTCCATCTTCTACCTCTAGCCACTGTTTGCTGTTTGCTCTTGTCAGATTACTTTCTTCTCATGAGTAAAAGCTGCCAGTAACTGCAGACATACTGTATCACATGGTCTCCACATTCTAGTCTAACCCACATGTGATGCCTTAGCATAAAACATGTTAAAAGAGAAAGTTATTAGTGGAACAGAACTGAGTGACTTGCCTTATGACCCACATGGATTCACTTTGAATTTCCTGCTGTCCAGTCAGGTACCTGGATATGCAATTGGAGAGCTGCTTTGGGGCCTTCTCAAATGTCAGTTTTTCTCAGAGACACACTCACTTTGAATTTCTGGTTAGTCAGAAATGAGTGCTGCTTGAAGCATTGGGTCTTGAATATTTTAACTACTTTCTAGTGTCTTTCTTAAGTTCTCAATGTGGCTAACAGCATCATTCTCATGTTTGTCAGGTACATTGTCTTAATTTACCTGGGCTCTGTACCCTAGCTGTAGATTGAGGTATCTTACTAGAGCATGAAGCTGGCCTTATGTTGTTTCTCTACTGTCTTCTTAGATCTTACACTTATTTATTTACTTAACTTGGGAGTCATACATACCATGGCATGCATGTGGAGGTCAAAGGACAACTTGTGAGAATCATGTCTTTCCTTCCACCATGTGGATCAAACTCAGGTCATCATTCTTGTGGGCAAGCACGTTTACCAACCAAGGAATCTTGTCATCACCCTTTATTTAGGATACCATGCACCCTCCTTACTCTGTTTGCAAGGCTTTTCTCACTGAAGTCTGCTTAAAAACCTTTAGATTCAGATACACAAGCATCCTAGACCACAGCATAATCATACACACCTGTGTACAAAAACACACAAATGCACACTCAAACAGAAATGCTCAACACACCAAATGCACATTCTAACAGAAATCCACATTGTATTTCTTTTGACACTTTGACTCCTGACTTTTCTTCAACCTAAAACTCCCTCAAAGGTATCTCCCGACCCTTGTTATCATTCAGGACCCAAACTGAATGCTACACCCTCATCTCAGCATCTCTTCTTGCTCTTTTTCTTAGCCAAGTTTGTTTGTTGTTATTTGTTTTTTTTTTTGAAACATCTTGTTTTATAGCGTAGTTCAGCAGTTCTCAACTGTGGGTCATTACTCCTTGGGATCTGCATATCAGATATCCCATATATCATATGTTATGTTATAATTCAGTAGCAAAATTACAACTACAAAGTATCAACAAAATAATTTTATGATGGGGTCACCACAACATGAGAAACTGTATTAAAGAGTCACAGCGTTAGGGAGGTTAAGAACCACTGCTCTAGAGCTGTATAGCCAACTACTATATCTGAATGTCACCGAGGCACCTAAACTGTGACCTGTCATTACCTCTTACAGAATTAGCATCCTGTGTCTTAAGCTCATCTTGTACTGGTCTGCCTTCCTGATTGACATCACCCTTCTAGCTTACCCCAGAGTTGTTTGTCTTATTTTCCTCATTCTGTGGCTTTGGTGTGGAACTTGGGCATCTTCATTTGAGCTGTCTCACCTGCAAGTTTTTCCTCTCTTAACAGTGTCCTCACTGCTGTCCAAGTGACTTTATAAAACACAAGTTTGATGTAGTAACTTGAGCCATTCTTTAATTTTTTTAATTTTATTTTATGTGTATGGGTGTGTGCAGTGCTCACAGAGGCCAGAAGATGGTGTTAGATACCCTGGAATGGAGTTATGGATAGTTGTGAGCTACCATTTGGGTGCCAGGAATTGAACCCTGGGAGAGAAACCAGGGCTTCTTAGTCATTGAGCTCTCTCCCCAGCCACCTATTTTATAGTAGTTCTACAGTCTTTTAGAATATAGATCCCATAATCTCAGTGCATTTCATGGGATCATCTTTATCATCTGGCTCATGCTGGCTTTTTTTTTTCTTTTTTCAATCTCATCTTCCAGTTAAAATGTGTACTTCATGCTCTTGTCAAATCTAACTATTCTTTGTTTCAGACCTCTTTTCAGGTTCTCCATCTGTTTCTAAGATTTACACCCAATCTGTGAATTTTACTTTGAGAATACTAGCCCTCCTGAAAAATCCTACTTCAAAGGAATTTTTCCAAGGCTTGCTAACAAACTGCCTCTGGGTGGTAGCCTCATGATGTGATGTTATTCTCTGAGTTTTATTTATTCCAGGAGAATTGATAATATCACATCCTCCTATGCCAACTGAAGAAAGCATTTATAATTGCTGAATTGTGACCTCACTTGTCTTGCCGTGCCTAGAAGACATTTGCACTAACTGGGATGTGATTTCTGTGAAGACAAAAGCCCTGTATTTCTGTAATGCCAGAAACAGTACTCACACCCTAACAAGAATCAGTTGAGGCAAATTATTTAGAAGAACATTTCATGACAACATCGGAGGAAAGCAGTATGAAAAATAGGTAGATGTGTGGGTACCTAGAGATACAGATAACATATTTTATTTTAAACTATATATATATATGGCATAGGGTTTTAATTTTATTGGAATTCTTTTGTTTCTTCAAAACTGTGCCAAGTGTTCTGAAAATAAAAAGAGTTAAAATAAACATCTACTTGGAAATTTTTTTGTGATTACTTTAATTTGCTTTTACTTTGAAAAGAATAAAGGTACAGATAATGTAAGTACTATTCATGTCTGAATAGTCCTTGCTAGTTTTTAAATAGAGAGGACTATATTGGAAAGTGTGTTGACGTGCTGTTAGAGCCATTTTGTTTTGCTGGCACTAACATTTTTAGGCAAATGATTCATTAGCAGTAAAATAATATGTTAAAATGAATTAAAAGAAAATGCATTTAGTTCCATAATTTTTAAAAGGTAATTATAACCACAGCATATATATAAACTTTAGTGTCCTTATTTATTTGAGAAATAAGAGCAATAGGACCTTTAGGAGAACCTTTGGTTTCATCAACTCTTTAGAGTGCTGCTTGAAAAAGATAAGGGAATCTCTGTTTGACCTGTTCACATGTCAAAAGAGGGCACCCTATGAAATACTAGCTAGCCCAGTCTGCTCGTCTTTTCATGCTGTACTCCATATTGAATCTTAATGCAGAAATGCTGTTCATGTTTAAATAGTCCTTGTTAGTTTTTAAGTAGAGAGGACTATCTTGGAAATACACTTTATTTAAAATAAATAATGTTAATGATTAATAACAAATAATAAACAATAACAATTTAAAACAAATAGTAATAAAGAACAAATAAACAATATTTATTTTAAATAAATAAACTCTATTTTGGCATGAGAAGAATGGTCCCTTTTCCCATTATTCTCATAGTGGTGGACTCACATTCCTTCCCTACAGTACACTGGACTTGTGGACTGGGCTTAGATACTGATCTTGGGGTCCTTACACCTATTCCTGAACACGTGGGAAAAGGTTGCTGCAGATCTAGCTTCTGAGGAGCTGAAGGGGTCCAATTAGAATGTTTATCAAACCAGAAACAACTGTTAACCTGTGCTACATTTCTGTTTATGATGTAGATCTATGAAGTCCCATCCAGGGCTGGTTCAGTTGGTGCTCTGTCATTGCTCCTTACCGTCTCTGCTCATTGTGAATTACCAGTGTGAACCTAGTCTACCAGTAGCTTCCAGAAAGAGAACATCACAGTAGTCCAACACTGTTCATTTTGCATGTTCATGTTCTTTGAAAATAACTAACCTTCTCATTCATTTTCCCCAGTTCCCATTTATTCTTAACCTTGAGCAGTAGTCACTCCTTTAACTGCACTCCTTGCCAATTCACAAGTTCACATCAATTCTTTGTGAATCTGTTTCTTTTAAAAAATTATTATATTTTTGAGATTATATCATTACATTATCTTCTCCCTCCAAACCCTTCCACATACCTCTCCTTGTTCTCTTTCAAATTCTTGGCCTCTTTTTTTCATTAATGTTGTTACATACATAAATGTACGCAATTACATCTGAAACACATGATTACAACCTGCTCAATCTGTGTAATGTTACCTGTATTTCAAGGCTGACTGTTTGACATTGGAAATCAATTGTTGATTCTTTCCTGGAGAAGACGATTTCTCCCACTCTCTGCATTCCTTAACTGTCTAAGGTTTTTGTGTAGGGCTGAGGCCTCATGGGCTTTCCTGTCCACTTTTGGATGTCTGCTGTGTTGTGCTTGCTCAGGTCATGTTTAGGCAGTCATGTTGGTGAGACTTTGTATGTACAGCTTCGGACACTCTTAGGAAACACAATCTCATAGAGAATTTCCTGTTCCTCTAGCTTTTACAATCCTTCTCTCTCTCTTCCACAGTGATCCCCAAGCCTTAAGTATAGAAGTCATATTGTAGATGTTTCCATTGGGACTGGGCTCCAGAACCCTGCATTTTGACTGTTTGTGGTTTTCTGTAGTGTTTTCTATCTGTTGCAAAGAGAAGTTTTCTTGATGAGGGGTGAGAACAACATTTATCTATGTGTGTAAGGACAAATATTTAGAAGGTAATTAGGAATTATGCTCGTCTAGTAAAGTGGTAGCTGTAGATTCTCCTCTAAGATCCATGGCTTCACTAGCCCTGGGTAGCTGTCTAGGTTCCCAGTACCAGTCATAATTTCCCTTGGTTACCACTAAGGTATGTGTGCCACTGCTATATCTTAAGGTTGTTCATGTTGGTCCTTGTTGTGGATTATAGAAATCATAACTGGGTGGGATTGTTGGTTGCTTTCTTCTTTTGGAAATTTGCATGGTGTTTTCAGGTTAGTTTCAGTGCTGGGGGTTCTGGGCCCAGTGTATGGTGTCTTCAGCAGTAAGCACTTACCTTCCCACCTCTTGGGGACAACCAGGGGAAATAGTGATAGCCTATAATGTTTTGGGAGTCTTTTGGAAAGCTCTGACCAACAGCTCAAAGGAGGACTTCTCATATGTGGGTCAGGTGTTTTTGTGGGATGGTCATTGGCCCTAGAAGGAACATCATCAGCCCAATTGGGAAAATTTCACTTCAACTCCTTTACTGTTGTTGGGACTGCAGTCTGATTCAGTCTGGAAGTCAGTGTTGGAGAGTTCTCAAGAAGCTAAAATAAACCTACCATATGACCTTTGTGGGACTGCCATCCTGCAAATAATGACATAGAGATGTATTATTAATTATGAAAGCTTGGCCTTAGCTTAGGCTTGTTCTGACTAGCTCTTGTAAGTCAAATTAACCTGTTTCTATTTATTCATTTACATCCTGCCTCATGACTCTTACCTCTCTCGCATTCTGTAAGTCTGACATGTTCTGCATCTCACTGGTGTCTGTGGCATGCCTACATTTATCTCCAGTTCCTCTCTCTTCCCAGAAGTCCTGCCTATTTTCTCCTGCCTAGCTATTGGCCATTCATCTCTTTATTAAACCAATCAGGTGCCTTGGCAGGTGAGGCAAAACATAGAAACATCTTTATACAGTGTAAACAGATATCCCACAAGAACCTAGCCATACCGTTCCTTGGCATATGCCCAAAGGAAAGGTCTCAGTGTCCTCCTCCACAGCCACTTACCTTCATCGCTGCTCTGTTCACAATAGCTCGCAAATGGAAGCAACCAGAATGACCTTCAATGATGGTGAATGGACAGAGAAAATGTGGTACATATGCACTATGGGACAATATTCAGCTGTAAAGAAAAATGAAATTGTGACCATTTCAGATAAAGGGGGGGGGACTAGGAAGATCATATTGAGTGAAACCCAAAGACCCAGAACACTAAACAGTATGTTCTCGCTCATTGGAGGCTCCCACCTCCAAATCTTCAGACTTGAGTACATTTCCTGGAGTGACTGCAGAAACCATGAAAGTAAAAAGGGACCATTGTCTCCTCACTGCAGTTTCTAAGTATATGTATATGAATTTCCTGTCAAGTGTGTATTCATAAAGATTATTGTGGGTTTACATAAAAGCTAGGACATTGTCCTTATTTCTGTGGAACTAGAACACCTTATTACTTTTTAAACAAGAAGACCTTTCTTACTTTTTTCTACCAAGAGAGTCCACAAGTTTCAGACTCTTGTGTCAGTTGAGTTGCTTGTGTAGTCTTTTGAGAAAAATTAAATCAAGATTAAGTGATTTCCATGCAAAATTAATGCTTCTTCCGACTTCTGCCAAGTGCTATGATGCATTTATGCAGCAGATGCCAGAAAGTTTAGAACTTGTATCTGGAAACAGTCCAAAATTCTAAGACAGAAAGCATTTATGCCTGGGGCAATGTAATGACCCCCACCTGTGTCTTTTTCTTGTCTTCTGGATATTTTCATTTTATGTCCAGAAAGGCTCAGGCAGGCCCTTCTTCTATTTTTAAATCTTCCCTCTGAAACAGTTTTAATTTTACAAGTCTAGATCTCACTCCAAGTTTCAGAGTATGTGTTCTACAGCATAAAATGTTCTGACAGATACCTAATGGCCTAGCACTTAAGCATCTATTTTTCAGACACAAATTGAGAGACTTGGAGCCATAAAACTATTGTGTAATTAGTCATTATCAGATGTTGTATGAGCTTGTATTTCACACATCTGTATGCTAGGTAAATTACTTTCCACTTTCTCATTATTTTGATAACTAGCCCAACCTGTTAATAAACTAAAATAAATGGAAATACTTAGTTGTTGGATTTATTAACTTTGTTTTTTATTTATGATCTAGGGGGAAACCAGAAAGGAACAAGTATTTATTGAGTGCCTATTGTGTTCCAAATATTGTCCTAGATATGTTTACTTCTCTAATCTCATTTGGTCCTCACAGCCCCTCATTATCCCAGTTGTAGAGATGATGAACTTTAAACAAGCCACATGATGACTCTTTATACTTGTGTGGGGTCTCTTTCATCATACGTCTAAAGCCATCTGTCATTGGGGATGCTGAGTTATAAAAAGGAGAAGTTGACTATTGTAATTTATCCTGACCACTGCAGAGCTGGGGCCAGAAAAATGAAAACACATGTAGTATTTCTCAATGTTTTGTGATTGTTAATTATGGGAAACAGTTAATAGAGATAGGGAACAAGTAAATAATACAGGACACCTTCAGCAAGGAGCAGGCTTTCTAATGCTTGAATACAAATAATGCTGTTCCAGTGGACATCCATTACAAAACCATTAGCCTCAATCCATACAGCCTGTTCAGTTAGATGATCTAGTTATAAAATTTAAAACTATAAAGTTTACAGAAGAAATAAAGGAAATTTCTATGATTTTTTTGGTTAGTTATGAACCTTTCAAGTGTGTAACTTCCAAATACTGATGATTTAAAGTGTATAAAAAATTTAAGGAGGAGGCTTTAGTTTAATTGCTAGATTGCTGGCCTAGCATGTTCAAAGCTCTGGAATTCTCAGTACCATGTAGACCAGGCATGGTGGCACACATTTTTAATACGGGCACAAAGGAGGTAGAGGTAGGATATCAAAAGTTCCAGGTCTTTTGGGATGTTTGAGACCCAATCTCAAAGAATTTTTTAAAATATTTGCTTATTTTATGTGTATGTGTGTTTTACCTCCTTGAATGTTTGCATACCACATGCTTATCATCAGATTCCCTGGAACTGGAAGTACAGAGCAGCCATGTAGGTACTGAGAACTAAACCCTGGTTCTCTGCAGGAGGACCTTAACACTACCCATGTATCCTTAACTGCTGAGCTATTCTCCAGTCCATCAATAATTTTTAAAATCTGTTATTTGAAACACTTTTTAAAAGTGAATGGTCGTGGGTAAAAAATAGTCTTGGCTAATACTTGCTGGTTTACAAATACATTTCTCATCCAGAACTTAGATCCATAGCTGGAGATTAACTTAGTATACTCGCCTAACATGTGCAAGGCTCTGGATTTGTGTCTCTACTACCACTTCCTGCACCCCCAAACCAACCAACAAAAGGAAAAAAAAATCTTATATCTAGAATAAAGAGCTGTTAGCAGCTAATAAAAAGAAAACGAACTACGTAATATTGAAAGCAGGCAAACATTTGAACAATTCCTTCACCAAAGGAAAAAAAATAGTGTGTGGAACAATCCTCAGCATCACTAGGCATTTTGGAACTGAAAAATTTAATCAATAATGCATGGTACTCAACTTCATATTCAGGTTACTGCCAGCCAAAAGAGTAAAGAATCTGAAGAAGGAACTGTAACCTTCTGAGAAGCTTCCTTGAGATCCTCTCTCATTTATACCCCATTGCTCAAAACTAGCTGTACACAAGTCTGCGAAATGCAGACACTGAAGAGCCAAACCAGAAGGTTGTGTCACAGGCTTTAAGAGGTCTTACTGCTAAGTTACCTTGTAGCCTGGTGCTCTTTACTCTTGTTTCTGAACCCTTGTTTGAGCTTACACTAGGCAGTATGGCCTTTTTTGTTGGGGGCAGCAGACCACTGAACCCTTGACTTTGTTTGCCTCAGACCCTTTGCCTGCTGAAGTGAATGGAGTAAACAGCTTGTTTCCCTGTATCTGCAGCTGCTCTGAGCACGAGACTCTTACGAAATTCTGGTGGGTTTTACAGCTGTAAATCCTGGGAGCTGGGGCGTGGCTATCAGTTAAAGCTCCCTATATAAGCTTCCCTGGAGCACAGTAAAGATGGCATTTTTGTTTCAAGGATGACCGTGTCCTTGTGTCTCTGTGTGCATAAGTGTTTAAATCTCCAGCCTCTTTCCCGCCTCGCGTCCTGTCCCATAGTGCAGGCACAACACTTTTTTCTTTTCTTTTCATTCTTTCTTCTCTCTCTCTCTCTCTCTCCCTCCCCCCTCTCTCCCCCCCTCTCAGGGTCATGCGACATAACTCTCAGGCTAGCTTCTAACTTGCAATCCTGCTGTTAAGACTTCTGAGTGTTGCATCTACAGGTGTGTGCCATCATTTTTAGCTAGCACCGTCGTAAAATAAGATACAGCACTTAGTTGACAACTCTAATACTTGAGTTTTGATCATTTTAAGGAGCTGTTGGAGGTGTTATACTTTGAAACAGTTTAGATTTTGGAGTGTTGTAGGTTCTGGACTTTTAGGTTAAAGATGATAACTTCCATTTCATGATTAAATATTAGAGAGAAATCAATAGTAATATTGTCTTGAGTTTTCTCATTGTGACTTTTTTTTTCTTTTGACAGGATAGGGTCTCAGTTTTGCTCTAGATCTCACTATATAGCTCAGGTTAGTTTTGACCTCTTGGCAGGCTTCCTACTTCAGCCTTCTGAGTGCTGGGATTGTAGAAACAAACCACCACACCCAACTAGTGGAGAAGTTTTAAATTATATATTTGACTTTTTACATATATATTATATTATATAAATATATATTTTAGTAATATATTTGAATTAATGTAAATGAATACTATTAATCTTGATTTTTTGAGTAAACTCTGATTGTTACCTGTTTCTGGAAAATTTGTTCACTTTGTCTAAATTGTCAAATTTATTTACTTATCTCTTTCTTTTAAATTAGATTGATTCAGTGTAGCCACTTTGGGAAGAAGTATGAGAAAATGCAACTTCTCCCCCAAGTTCATCTCTGGGGTTCTGACTTGAGAATAGGGTTTATTTAAAATCAAGAGACACACATAGCTAAACACTCCAGCACAAGGTGACCCCTTCTTACCATTCTGTCAAAGTTCATTTTTTTAATCTGTTCCTAAAATACTGATAGACATTTTACTGCTGTCATGCTCTAGGGATGGTATGCTCACTTAGGACACTCATGTCCATACTGTCTGCACTCCGTTTTACGTTCATCACCTTGTTCCTATGGCTTTTCTTAATTCTAATAAAAGGGACTGTTCTATACATTTTATCTCCATTGTCACATTGATTTTGTATAATAGTGTTAGTGATTGTGGTGAGATTTACCAACTGCATCTTTAATTTTTCAAAGTCTTCCACTCTTCTGTCTCAGCCTGTGTGCTAGCACTGTCATTTGTTTTATTTGAACATGTATTATTAGCCTCATAATATGTGATTTTAATATTGCTTATTGCCATATGGCTTTTAAAGAGACTTGAACATCTTTTGAAATGTCTTTTATGTTTGCCTTCAGTTTCCTTGTGTAGATTTGGTTTTGGATTTTACTTTTAAGAACTTCTTTTAACATACCTTGTATCACATATTAGGTAGCAATAAGTTATCGCAGATTTGTCTTTTGGAAAGGCCTTGATTTCAGCTTGCTTTTTAAACATATTTTCATTATCTATAAAACATTAGATTTCTCCCCACCCCACCAAACTTTAAGGGTGTTCTTTGTGTCTTAGCTGCATAGTTTCTACCAGGAAGTTTTGACCTCATCTTTGTTTTTTTGTATCTAATAACTTTGTCTATTTAAGCCTCCTTCAGGGCAGTGCTCCTGTCCCTGGAGTGAGTAGGAGTTTATTCTGCTGTGCCCCAAGCCTAGCTGCTGTTACTTGCCCCTTGGTGAAAGCTCGGAGGAAAAGAGCTATGCTTCTGTTTAGCTCCCAGAGGCATGGGGTCTTTGTTTGGGTTCTAGAGTGGGGCATGAATTTTTATTTTTTTTTTTAGTTTAGTGCATTTTATGTTATATACTATAGAACAGTTCATTGATACTTGCAGATAATTTATAAATTAATATACATTCAATAGAGGCATATGCCTAACAGCTCTCCTGGTCAAGATATACAATTGTAAAAGCTTGGAATCAGTTGCATTATAGGGCATGGACTATAAATAACTGATAGATTTGAAGTAGAATTTGCTATTTGCTTTTTGATTTGATGGCATTCAAATGGTTTGCTTCATTTTTTTTTCATTATACATACCCAATCCAAGTTCCCAGTCCCTCCCCTCCTCCCATTCCCTCCACTTACCCCCATCCCACCCCCATTCACTCCTCAGAGAGGGTAAGGCACATTGCTTTGGGGGAAGGTCCAAGGCCCTCCCTACTATATCTAGGCTGAGGAAGGTATCCACCCAAAGGGAATTAGGGTCCCAAAAAGCCAGTACAAGCAGTAGGAATAAATCCTGGTACTACTGCCAGTGGTCCCTCAGTCTGCCCCAGCCATGCAACTGTCATCCATACTCAGAGGGACTAGTTTGGTCTTATGCTTGTTCCTTCCCAGTCCGGCTGGTGTTGNGAAGGTCCAAGGCCCTCCCTACTATATCTAGGCTGAGGAAGGTATCCACCCAAAGGGAATTAGGGTCCCAAAAAGCCAGTACAAGCAGTAGGAATAAATCCTGGTACTACTGCCAGTGGTCCCTCAGTCTGCCCCAGCCATGCAACTGTCATCCATACTCAGAGGGACTAGTTTGGTCTTATGCTTGTTCCTTCCCAGTCCGGCTGGTGTTGTTGAGCTCCCATTAGCTCAGGTAGACTGTTTCAATGGGTGTCCCCATCATGGTCTTGACCACTTTGCTCATATTCTCACTCTTCCCACTCTTCAGCTGGACTTTGGGAACTTAGTCCAACGCTCCAGTGCAGGTCTCTGCCTCTTTATTTCTATGAATATTCATAAATGTGGCTTGCTTATAGTATATAAAAAAATCCTTAAAAGATAGGTATAGCTCAATAAAATCAATTAAAATAAAAAGAAATTCCAAAAAAAGAAAGAAAAAGTAGTCTTTATGGACCTTTTCTTTCAATCTGTTGTTAATAAATGATATTCCCTCTTTTCCTTTTAGGACTGTAAGGCTCTGGGAAGTCGAAAATCCAAAGAAGCAGAAAAGCGTTTTTAAACCTCGGACAATGCAGGGTAAAAAGGTCGTTCCCACTACATGCACGTACAGTAGAGATGGGAACCTGGTGGCAGCTGCCTGCCAGAATGGAAGCATACAGATCTGGGATCGAAATTTGACAGTAAGCCAACGCCTTTTTTGTTTGCTTGTGTTTTTTGAGATGGGGTTTCTCTATGTAACCCTGGATGTTCTGCTGTCCTTGAAGTCACTATGTAGACCTGACTGGCTTTGAGTTCACAGAGACAGGCCTGCCTCTGCCTCTAGAGTGCTGAATTAAAGGTGTCTATCACCATACCCAACTGAAGTCAATGACTTTTAAATCTTTTTTTTTGCATTTTTTTTCTTTTTCTTTTTTTTTTAATTTTCTTTATTATTATTAAAAAATTTCCACCTCCTCCCCTCCTCCC
>LOJH01028412.1:0-17743 GCA_001685095.1 Ellobius talpinus
ACAAGACAGACTGATGGGCAGCAGAGGATTTGGAGCTGTCTGCGTGGGGAACATGGGGACAGAACATAGGTCTTCTTGAGAACAGTCTTGTGTGCTCCAGGGAGGCAGCATTCAAGTGACATTCATATTTTCTTTAATGCATTGACTATTTGCTTTTGTTTTTGTGACATACAGGGATCCCTAATGCAGGAGGTCGTGAACCAAATCCTGTCTATGGCCCGATTTTATAAATGTGTGTTTGTGTGCATGTGTGTGTGTGTGTATGTGTGTGTATGTTTGCCTGCATGTATGTTTGCATACCACATGCGCACAGTTACCTCATAGGCCAGAAGAGGGCCTCAGATCCCTTGGAACTGGAGTTACAGGTAGTTGTGAGCGACGATGTAGATGCTAGGAACCAAATCTGAGTCCTCTGCAAGAGCAGCAAGTGCCCCTAACCATTGAGCCACCTCTTCATCCTCTGTGGCCCATTCTTCTGTTTCCAAGGACTAAGAATGACTTTTCTATTTCCAAAAGGTTGTTTGAAAAAAAAAAAAACAATGCGAGACAGAAACCATCGGTGACACTCATAATCTAAACCTTGTCCTTCTTGGCCATTCACAGATAGGGCCTACAGACTCGTACTGTGCAACACAGGGCCTGGGTCAGGTTCTGATGGCCCAGTGCTAAGGTGGCCTGTCACTTCCCTTTCCCTAACATTACCCCGAAGAATCTCAGCACAGTGAGCCACAAGGCCAGTTCTACTCATTATTGACTCTTTGTGCCGGCCAAGGTCTTCCAGAATGCTGAACGACAGAGAGAGCTCTTTTGTGCCAACCTCTTGGCCTCAATTGATCAGTGCTTGGTTGTTTAATTCACTCTTGGGATGGAATGGCTCTCCCATGTCTACTGAACATCTGACTCAGTGGTGAAAGCCAGAGATGGTCAGCAGGTTGACTGCACAGGACAGGTCCAGCCAGTGAGAGCAGCTGCAGCGAAGCTGACACACTGAGATAGAAGGAACTGTCAAAAGGGAACAGATTCTCTTTCTTCTCTTCTTTTCTTTCCCTTGGGGGCTGGTGTTCAAGACAGGGTTTCTCTGTGTAGCCTTGGCTGCCCTGGAACTCTATAGACCAGGCTGGCCTCAGACTCAGAGATCTGCCTGCCTCTACCTCCCAAGTGCTGGGATTAAAGGCTTGCACCACCACCGCCAGGTTAGATTCTGTTTCTAAAGAAATGGTTGCAGAAAAAAAAAATAGAGAACCATGGTATCAGGTGTTCAAACACATCTGCCTGTATGATATCTTTGCCTGTAAAACACACAGCACTGTGTTCACATTGAAGAAGTTGACAGTAACACTGTAGGAATACATATAGGGGATTGAGAGGCATCTTGGTTGGTAGAGTGTTCGCTTTAGTGTGCGCGGAACCCTGGATGTGATCCTCCGCAGCCCATAGATCAGATGTAATGGCAGCACTCTGGAGGTGGGGGCAGAGAATCAGAAGTTCAAAGTCATAGTGGATTCAAGGTTAGCCTAGACCACATGAGCTCCTATCTCAAAATAAAATATAATATTTTTAAAGAGAAGAGATACCATCAGCACCATTAAAACAAAAAGGGAGAGACAGACTCATTGAATCCAATAGATCAGGTGGCACAGAACCAAATCTGGCTTGCTAATTAATTGCTCAACCGCACATAAGCTAAGAATGGTTTCTGCATTTTAAGTGCTAATTTTTAGAAACATAGGAAGAAGAATAAGATGCCCTGGCACATCAAAATTCCATAAAATTCCATTTTCATTGCCTGGGAATGAAGTTCCCATGGAACACGGCTTGCCTTTTGTTCTCGTCTTGCCTGGAAACACTACAACACCTCCCTTACAGCCACAGAGCCTAAAATATTCTAACTGGCCATTTGTGGGAAGAGTTTACAACCACTTGCCACAGAAAGTGAAAGACAGACAAACAGAGAAGCAAGGTGCTGCCCTTGTGGTGGGCCTTCCTCCCCACTGCGACTACAATCCACAAGTAATTGTGAAACCTACCTCCTGACAGCCGCAGTTAATGAAAAATGTGAGCTCTCTTCCCCTACATTCCTTTGAGGTCCAGTTCTGCCTCTACACTCTGAGGTGTGGTTAGGTTGGCCAATGGGCTGCTGCAGCCAACCCTGCGGGGTGGGCCTGGTCCCCACTGAGGCCCACACCTCTCCTTCAGTTGCAGGGTGCTGTCATGGTGGCTTCCTGTGTCCAGATGCTGGTGGGTTTCTCGGGCCTCATTGGATTTCTTATGCGCTACATCGGCCCCTTGACCATCGCCCCAACCATTTCTCTGGTGGCTCTGCCTCTCTTTGAATCTGCCGGCAATGACGCCGGGATCCACTGGGGGATTTCTGCCTTGTAAGTGTTCTCTGAGAAAGGTAAGCCATCTTGGTCCTGTTTGGTGGAAAGTTACCCACTAAACACTTTGAGAGTCCAGGATATTGGCAAACTCCTATGGTTTATAAATACTTCCATGGCATTATCATATCTTAAGAAGGTAACAATTGATACTTAGGATTTATTATGACTGTTAGATATTTTAATCTTACTGATTCTCATAGAAACCGATTTAATCACGGCAGTGTCTAAGAACACGTAGTGTTTATGAAAACTTGACTCCACTGGTCTCTTGCCAGCTAGGATTTCATCGAGCTCAGATGGGTACAAAGAATGGCCCCAGCTCACAAGGGTGTTTATAGTCTATGAGAGAAGACTGAGATCCCTGCAATACTGGGGGACAGCCATGAGTCAGAGGGTGCTGTGTCTGTGCGAGGCTGGGGTGTTTATGGGGAGGTGACAATGGCCAAGGAAGCTCAAGGACAGGGGAAAAGAAGCCTCCAACGTTTATACTGGAGCTTAGGGGTGGCATCTCATTCACTGTGCCCCGTGTGATCCGAGAGAGGTGTGAGCGGCATCTGAGGTGCAGAGCTTCTGGGAGATATCTCTGACGCGGGCCTCAGTGGCTCTGATGACTGGCTTGATCCTGCTGCCAGCCGCTCATCTCTCCGACTCCCAGAAGTGACAGTCTCCTGGCCCGCTATATCTCTTCATTCAGCAGCATCTCCCAGTGGGGATCGACCCTTCTTCACGGATGGCAGGATGCCTATGCTTCCTATAGGGACCCAGCCAAGCTACGAATGCCACCAGCATGTGACGGCTCAGCTTCCTGACCATTCCTAGAGCCTGGAAGGGACACCCTGCCCCCACCAGGAAGGATCCAGCCCACCAAAGTAGGTGACCATTTGTTTCTGTTTCAGGACCATCTTCCTCATCGTGCTGTTTTCTCAGTATCTCAAAAACGTCGTGGTGCCTGTGCCGGTTTATGGAAGAGGGAAGTGTCACGTCTCCAAATTTAACCTGTTTCAGGTCTTCCCTGTAAGAACCGCCCCTCACCCTCTTTCACTCTTGGTTCACTTGGAGCGTGTAGGGCAACCTCCCTATGCCTGCCTGGTTAGCTCCAAAACCAGTGCTCTTGCACCTTTGGAGGCCTCTTCCTAGGAGGCTGAGGCGTGCGGGTGCATGTGGCGCCCCCTGGCGGTTGCTGGCGTACTGTCTCAAGTTGCTACTCTGAGCACTTACATGGAACACACAGCTTTAGCCCCTGGCTGCTTGCATAGCTAAACCCTGGGGATGACGGCTTCACCTCTAATGATTCGTGGGTATCTCCTTTTCCAGAGATTTCTAGAAAGATACTTTCACACAAATTTCTCTCTGACTCCTAGAAGCAACTGCCTCCTATTGCCCCGTTCCTCTTCAGCCAACAGTCTCCCCATCCTCTTAATTGTTCTGGGATCTCACCATGGTTTGGGCTGTTCGAGGAGTGGGTCTAATCCCATGGCATAGATGAAGATAAGCACACAGTGGGAGAGCCGAGCCTGATTGTCACCCTTTTGCCACAGGCTCCGCCCGACGTGAACATTTCTGTTTCACTCTGCCCGAGGTTTCTCTCTGTAGTGAATTTTCTGCCTCTCTTGTCAGTCTGTTCCCTTAATGTGCTAATTTATCCATGGACACAGCAGATTCCTGTTGTCAGTAGCAGGGTCAGTCACCTGTCACACCCCGGGTCTCAGAGTATACACACCCACCCCCACACACAGAGGAAGGGGTGGGGCGGGCAGAGTGTTAAGGGCAGCTCTCTCTGGCAGGTGCTGCTGGCTCTCTGCATCTCATGGCTCTTCTGCTTCTTGCTCACTGTCACCAACACCCTCCCCAAGTCCCCCATGGCATATGGATACATGGCCCGTACAGACACCAAAGGCAGTGTGCTGAGCCAGGCCCCTTGGTTCCGCTTCCCTTATCCAGGTGAGGAGAAATGGGTGTCCTTCTTGTGTGGGACACATGTTTCCTGGGACTTTCTATGGGGTTCAGTGTACTGGATGGAGGGTTTAAAAAGTCTGGGGAGGTATTGCAAGAGGGACATAGGCTCCAGGGAGACCATATCTGACCCCTGAGAGAGGAGGGTGAGGAGGGAGATTCTAGGTTGTTCTAAGGCATGCACATGTGTTAGTGGGGCTTCACGCTTGCTCCACAATTGCTTTATTGCAGACATATAGCCCCAGCCCTCTTTTGACTTTTTCTTTTGAAGACAGAATACTGATAAGTTACTCAGGTTGACCTTGAATTCACTCAGAAGGGCAGGCAAGTCTTGGCTCAGCCTCCCAAGAAGCTGGGAATTCAGACACCAAACCCAGGCTGTTTTGAAAAGCCCATGGGATCAGTAGGTTAGATTATCTTATTCCAAGAGCTTCCTCAGAACCAGCCTAAGCCCCTTCACCCTCCTCTGTGTTACCCAGAAGCCCTTGGCCTTGTGGTGTGTGAAGGAAGATGAACCAGAGGCCTGACTTTCAGGCAGATCTTTGGATCTCCTGATATAGATTCAGTGGATCTCAAACAAAGGAGGCCTAGGACTGAGTTAGAATGTTTTGGGGGAGATAAGAGCTTTGTTTAGACCACTCAGGTCTCATCTTGGAGTGTACGAAAGTAGCCAGGACTGAAGGCTGGCCTGTCTGGTTCATGGGTTGTGGATATAGCGATGTCTCTCTAGTAGAGACTTAGCTTCCAACAGCTCCAAGGCTGTCTTTGAAGGAGGCACCATTTCTGCCTGTCTGTGCATGGTGACCTCTGAGTCTGGACATCTCCTCCACCCTCTGGGTGGAAGGGTGGGCAGGAGCTGCCGAAGCCTCTAGCAGCAGAGAGCTTTCCAAGTCTGAAAGCCTTCCAGAGATGCCTCTGTCAAAGAAATGACTTGGGGTCTAGTGGCTTCCTCTGGCCAGACAGCCCCCTTGGGTTACCTCTGCAGGACAGTGGGGCCTCCCCACCATCAGCCTGGCTGGAGTCTTTGGAATCATTGCTGGAGTGATCTCCTCCATGGTGGAGTCAGTGGGGGATTATCATGCCTGTGCTCGGCTGGTTGGGGCCCCACCACCTCCGAAGCATGCCATCAACCGGGGCATCGGCATCGAAGGCCTTGGCTGCCTGCTGGCAGGGGCCTGGGGCACCGGGAATGGTACCACCTCCTACAGCGAGAACGTCGGGGCACTGGGCATCACTAGGGTAAGGCTGCTGATGGAGGCTCCTGGGGTGGCCCCGGGTCCCTGCAAATTAGCTTCCTGTTGTGGGAGAACTCACAAAGACTGGTTTTAGACAAATACCATCCTGTTCACCTTGCAGTCAGAAACGAGATGCGGACTGTATGTGGCTAAAATAGAGGTGTGGACAGGGAAATACTCCTCTCAGGAGGCCCTTTAACAGGCTGCCCTGCCTGGAGGCCGTGGCCCCTTCTTCCATCTTCCCATCACAGATGTGAAAGGTTGTCTGCTTAGGAAGACTCACAAAGTTATACTTGACCCTCAGTGTGATCCAGGAGACCCTCCCTAGCTCACCGCCCCCAACTCAGGCTCCTCTGCAAAGCACATTTGCCCAGCACAGCAAGGCTACACACCCATGGCCTAGGGGCCAGGATGTGGCCATCTCTGCAGGAGGCATGATTTCAGTGTCAACACTTGGTTTTCTTTGGTTATGCTGGACATTCATTGCCTTTAGGCCAGCCCTGAATATCCAACTGCCCCTAGCCAGACCCGACTCAGGGTCCCAAGGCCCCTACACCCAGAGACCTCTGAAGCACACACATGCTCCATTTTTCTGCGCTCCCTGACTTAGCGAACCCATCTGCCACTCACGTGGTCTTTAACATCTCGCTGTCCTTGAACTTCCTGCTGGGTTCTCTACAGGGTTCCGCGCATGTCCCCTTTGCTCCCTTCCTGGTGCCACAGACTGTCCCCTGCACAATAGGGTTTTACGTTCTCCCTTCCTAGGATCTTGCTCATCTCTACTCCATCCACGACTTGGCTGCCTTGTTTCTAGAACCCACTTTTGACTAGTCTCTGCCTAATATGTCTTCAGCCCCCCCTTCCTACTAGGAAGTCCAGTAAGGGATCCCCAGGATGGTGTTTCTAAATGGTGTTGAAACAACAGCATCGTGCTGCCCCGTAGTTCAGTGTGTCTTTGCAGGGGTTTGCAGATATCTTCGTGAGCTCATGGGAACTGCATGGCCCTCTCCCCCACAGCACCCCAACTTGCAGTGTCCTTGGCTCCTACAGTAGCTCCAGGGTGCAGCCTGGAGGCACTGTACTGTTCATCCCCGACCCCTGAGTGACCTCTGCTCCTGGTGGAGCTGAATCCTCAACCAAATCCTAGCCAGAGTCACCTCCATAGCAGCTCCTGGCTCTCTGGACACTCTGGAGTCTTTGATGCTCTCCCAAGGCTTCCAGGGCCTTTGGTTAAGGCTGTGTGTGCTCTGGAAATGTAGCGGTGGACTGTGTAAGTCCAGCAACAATGTCCTTCCCATTAAAGGAAACAAGTCCCATGGAGAACAGAAAAATGACATTACATAAACAAATTGCTGTGGACATAGTGTCTAAACCAAGGCCTTTTAGAGGAGATGAAAAAAGCAGGCAGTAAAGACGCACAGGCACGGGGCAAGCTACGACTCAAGCAGGTTAGATTAGCCCTGAGAGATCCGTGCAAAGACCATTTGGTTTTTATGGGCTCACAGTCCGCCCTGTGGCCTTTCCAGGCATTGTGTGTGTGTGTGTCTGTGTCTCTGTGTGTGTGTGTCTGTGTGTGTGTTTGTGTGTGTGTCTGTGTGTATATGTGTGTATGTGTATGTTTGTGTGTCTGTGTGTGTGTCTGTGTGTGTGTTTGTGTGTGTGTGTCTGTGTGTGTATATGTGTGTGTGTCTGTGTGTGTGTGTGTGTGTCTGTGTGTGATGGGAGAGCAGGATGAAGGGCCACAGAACTCCTGTCACTTCTCTTGGATGTCACAGCTACCTGCCTATCTGTCAGTTCTCAGGCCAAAGGGGGAGACCTGGGTCTCATGATAAACTCCCATGGTGCTGTGCTTGGGGATGACTGCCCCCACCCCATGAGACCTAAAGCACCACAGGCTGGACCTGAAGACCCGCCTGCAGTACCTGCAGTTATGCACAGTCAACCGCTAAGGTGTTAAACAGAGCAAAGCATCTCTGAGGACTCGGTCTAGAGAGCGAAGAAGGAAGAACAAGCAAGCTCATAATCTATTCACTGGTTGCTGGATTAGTGGACTTTAGTTGGCACTAAAAATATCTTTTAAAAATACTTTCCGGCCATGGGAAAAGCACAAAACAGAAGCTCACCGTCCTAACTGTTCAGAAGCTGAGTTTAGTAGATTCACACGATTACACACCAGAAGTTCAGCCTCTTCCGTCTCACACAAATGGGGCTGCATGGTGGTACCCTTTAAAAAATCAGGCAGAGAGGGAAAGGGAGAGGAGGGGCTTTGTGTGTGCCTCTGTGCCTGGGTGTGTATCCAAAGCAGATCCCATGGCAATAATCAGCCCTCTCTGGAAATGAACTAAGGCAGTGGTTCCCAACCCCTCTAGGAGGTCGAATGATCCTTTCACAGGGGTCGCCTAAAAGCATCAAAAAACACAGATTTCTATGCTATGATTCATAACAGTAGCAAAATTACAGTTATGGAGTAGCAACAAAAATAATTTTATGGTTGAGGATCACCACAACCTGGAGAACTGTCTTAAAGAGTCACGGCATTTGGAAGGTTGAGGACCACTGAACTCGGGAGTCTCCTTTAAGATTCTGGGTGGAAGCAGCAAGTGCTGCGTGAGATAAGGTTTGGATGGTAAGCGAAAGGCAGGCAAAGGGGAAATCTGAGTCCATCATATTAACACTTGTTTGGTGAGGAAATCCTCTGAGTAATCCCAGTGAGACGCCTCTCCTGGAGGGAGCCATTAGATCACATCATATCACCCCTCGCTTTAAAACCCCCAGGGAAGGGAGTGAAGTGTCCTCCCGTCTTTATTTTTACTGTAATAAAAGACGCATAACATGAAACTTACCATGATAACCTTAACCATTTGGTTATAATGGTAGATTTTAAAATTTATATTTAGGGGCTGGAGAGATGGCTCAGAGGTTAAGAGCACTGACTGCTCTTCCAGAGGTCCTGAGTTCAATTCCCAGCAACCACATGCCATCTAGATGGCTCACAGCCATCTAGAATGAGATCTGGTGCCCTCTTCTGGCCTGCAGGCATACATGAAAGGAATGCTGTATACATAATAAATAAATTAATTAAAATTTATGTTAGTTTATTATACACAATTTCGTGCATATATAGTATGCTTTGACATAATTCCGCTCCAATGTTTTGACAATGGGTTTCGTTATATAGCCAAGGCTAGCCTCCAATGTCTACACCTCCCGCCTCAGCCTCCTCAATGCTGGGATCAGTGTGACCGCAGTGCTGTGGCATTAGGCGCACTGACGTTGCTAGGCAACCCTTGGCACTGTCCATCCTCCTCCCATCCTGAAGGACCCCAACTCCTCATCCAGCCCGTTTCTCATCTTCTCCTCCTTGTTTCTCTTCTCTTTTCCCCTTTCCTGCTCTTCCTCCTTCCCAATCCCCCTTCCCCCAGCCCCTCCTTTCCCTAGCCCCTGGCAACCTTTTCTGCTCCCTGTTTCCGTGGATTTGCAAACCCCGGAGACCTCGTGTGACTGGCCTGAGTCTCCTGGCACAGTGTCCTCGAGGCTTATATCAGCTGCTTTCCCACTGCTGTGATAAGATGCTATGACCAAAAGCAACTTAAGGAAGGTTTATTTTAACCTCCGGTTCCAGAGGGATAGAGCCCTCATGACCAGGAAGGCATCACATTGAGGCAGGGGCAAGAAACTGGCTAATCACATTTTAACCACTCACAGCGGTTGGGGGTGGGTGAAGGAAGGGAGGAAAAGACAGAGAGCAAAACAGGCTTAGGAAGGACAGCAAGGCTGTAAACCCTCAAAGCCCACCCTGTACCCCGCAATACTCCAGCTCCTAAATGTTCCATAACCTCTGCCGACAGCACCACCAATAGGGAACCAAGTGTTTAACTGTGTGAGCCTATGGGGACATTTTGATTTAAATCACAAGGCTCACCCACACATGGCAGCAGGTGTCAGAGTACTTCCCTTGGGGACCGAATCATACCGCATTGTCTGCCTGTGCCACACTTTGTTTCTGCCCCTCCCCTGCCCCCAGGGCCCTGAAGGATGGAACCCATCCCTTGCTCTGCTTCCCCCCACTCCCCTGGGCACTGCAGCCCGGCACACTGATTTCCCTTGTGCTTTCCAGCGATTCAGGCTTTTCCTAGAGAGTTCACAGATACCGCTTTCTCTCTAGAATATTCTCCCACCGAATCTTTGTGTGACTGGCACTCTGTCTTCCCTTTTCTTGTAAATTGGTTAAACTGTCCCCACTGGGCAGACTAGCCAGCCACCACAGAGTCGCCCTCAGTGCCCACTGCCCTGTGCCTCTTCCGGACACACGCTGGGCTGCTGCGGGATGTTCCCCGATCCCTTCGTGAGATTCCCTGTTTGTCACTTGTCCCTCCTGCTGAGAGAGCACCACGTGATGTGGGGCTGGAGATGGACATCGCGTAAATCAGACGCGCACACAGCTGTGAGTGTGCAGTGCTTTGGCTAAAACCTGATGGCTGCTGGGGGCAGGAGACTCTGGCGTTGCACGGGCCTCTCATATGGCCTTAGGCTCCTCTCTTTAGTTTTCTCTTTTACAGAATGAGAGGTGTGTACAAGGCATCCTCTGTCTTTCCTTCCTGCCCCGGCCTTTTGTGACCAGTGTCTCTGGTACTGGGTATCTTTACTGTGCTGTGCGCAAGGAGTACGTGTGGAAGTTTTAATGAGATTCACATCTTTGGAGGAGCATGGGATGTGGCAGGGAGATAAGAGGCATCCCTTCCTCGTGAAAGCATAAGCAACACAGAGTGGTGCACCACGCTGCGGGGGAACTTTATTGTCTCTGTCTGCTGCAGTTTCCGCTTACTGAGCATTCCGTGCGCGCAACGCGTACCATTCCAAATATCCACAGGCCTTGTCATACTGAATTGTGTGGTATCCCTAGTCTCATGTGGTAGATGTGGAGGCTGACCTTCAGAAAGGTCAGTAATGTGCCCAACGGGTGTGAGAGAGTCAGGCAGGGCGGGGAGATGAGGGCTGAATCCAGGACCCCAAGGGCCTCCTTCACTTCTCAGCTCAGTGTGCGAGCACGGGGGTTGGGCAATTTTGACATACGCGATGCCCCTGCTGCAGGCTCTCTACAGCAGTGTGAAGGACGAGGGCGGAACAGGTTTCCAGGGCATCTACCTGGCCTGGTGCTCCTATCCCTTGTCTCTGGGTGCGCAGGTCGGGAGCAGGATAGTGATCGTCACCGCGGGCTGCGTGCTGCTCCTGATGGGCATGTTTGGGAAGATTGGGGCAGCATTTGCCACCATCCCTACCCCGGTGATCGGAGGCATGTTCATCGTCATGTTCGGGGTCATCAGCGCTGTAGGGATCTCCAACCTACAGGTGAGGGACCTCAGTGAGCAACAGTGCCACACATCCTGAGAGGAGCCCCAGGTATGGAGCTGTGTGGAAGAGGGGGAGGGGAGAGGGAGAAGGGGGAGGGTGGCGCCTGTGGTCCTAAGAGACATAGTAAACCCCAAAGACAAGAAAGAAGCAGCCAGCTGCATCCGACCTCTCAACCAGCCACAGTGCGCATGTGCAAGGCTTCTGTGGCCCTGCTGACTTGGGGACCCTTTTTCCCATAGTATGTGGACATGAATTCATCCAGGAACCTCTTTGTGTTTGGCTTCTCCATATACTGTGGGCTGGCCATCCCCAACTGGGTGAGCGAGAACCCTGAGAAGCTGCAGACAGGTGAGTCCTGTTCCCCCTGGACTGTCACTGCTGTGGATGGGAAGCAGGGCGGCCCTTGGTCCCACAAATGGTCACTTTCGTCTCATTCCAGGGATTCTCCAGCTGGACCAGGTCATCCAGGTGCTCCTGACCACAGGCATGTTTGTTGGCGGATTTCTGGGCTTTGTGTTGGACAACACCATCCCTGGTAAGGCCGCAGCCACCTGAAGCTGGGCTTGTGGGCATCTGGGCAGCGATGGGGCCATTGGAGAGCTCCTGTCAGTCAGAGGAAGGCATGGCTTACATGAGTCAGCTTGAGCTGCTGCCAAAAAACATCACAGACTATGGTGAGCAAAGCTGCAATTCTTCCTCCAGTCCCCCAGACGGGGAATCCGAGGCGGGCTGGTTCCTCACAGGACCTTTCTTGGCTTGAAGAGGGCGTCCTCACATTGCCTTTGCTCGGGACTGGCATATTTCTGCAATCTCCCTGTGTGTCATAATCTCCTTTTGTGTAAAGAAGACAGGACTGGGTGGGGTGTAGCTTAGTTGGTAGAGGTTTGTCTAGATGTACAGTCCCAGCTTCCGTTTACACCAGTGTATAAATTGAGATGCACACCTGTAATCCCCATGCAGGGTGGGGGTGCGGGGTGGAGGCGGGAAAATCGGGAGTTCCAGTCATCCTCGGCTATACAGTGAGCTCCATGCAAGCCCAGGCAGACTGGAGCCTCTAACAACAGATTCCTTGTAACTTTTCTCCTCTTTAAACATCAATGAAGAGTACTGACAGCCCCAGGATTAGGCTATCCATGTATGACATCCCAAGGGATACAGATCAGCCATAGCAGGGCCCTAAAATGGATGATGCACCAGACACAAAAGGAGAAAGAGATGGTCTTGGTTCTCTTAAACCTAGAATATAATTATTATTGAGGGAAACCACACATATATTCCTTCCTTCCCTCCTTCCTTTCTATTTCTAACTATCCATTACACATGTAGCAGGTGCCACTCACTGAGAATACAAAGAGAAGTGAGCTATGCACCTACCCTCCACAAACACACAGGCTAAGGGAGGAGATGGGAAGGGAAACAGACAGGTGAAGGGGTATAGTGGGGTGGGGCCTGGGCTGAGCTCACCGGGGGTGCAGGCAGTGGGGAGACTGACAGTGAGGGGCATAGAGATCCTATCACTGTGGCTTCTGGGGAGACATCCCCACCCACCTTTCTCTTTTGTGTCCTACCAGCCTCTCCTAAGAACTTCTGTGATGGCACCTGCTTCATGCATTCTGTTTTCAAAATTATACTCCCCACCAAACATAAGTGTGCCTGCAGGCCACAAATACACACGGACAGGCCAAGGGGAGCCCTGAAGTTCCGTGGTTGAGGCTGAGGCTGGGCAGCACATGAGTAGGAGCTCTGAGATTGTCTAATGTGCAGAGGAGATCTGTGGTTCTGGCCAAGGCTTGGACACGGAGTGGAAGGAAACTCAGGGGCTTCCTTGACTTCTCAGGCACCCTGGAGGAGAGAGGCCTCTTGGCATGGAGTCAAATCCAGGAGGATTCTGAGGAGACCCTGAAGACCACCAAGGTCTATGGCTTTCCCTGGGGGATTGGCACCAAGTTCTGCACGTCTTCATGGACGCGGGCCCTCCCCTTCTGGCCCAAGCTAGACCAACATGGGGATGAGGTGGGAGTGAGCCAGCTCACTCTGTGTCCCCAGACTTCATCTGGAAAGCACCTGTGGGGTGTTACAGAGACCAAGATGTGAAGAGAACGGCTGACCCTCATCTCCTCATAGCCAGACTGGCCACCCATCTGCCTGCAGAATGCACGGACCTCTGTCCGCAAATGGGTGCCCAAGGGCCCTTCTCAGTACCTCCCACACCGCACACTGTGGGGGCCAAGCAGCATTGAAGAAGAACACGACCGTGTGAGGCTGACCTCAGGGCGTCCTCCTGCTGTGTTTGAGCTCCAGTGTGGACGATGAGTCTGGGATCTGCACAGAAGCCCGCTAGTCCGCTTGGCTCTGTAGTATTCTGGTGGATCGGGAACAAGATCATGGGATCGAACAGGGGCAGGCTGTTTGCTGAAAGGCAAGGGGGCCAGGCACCCTGGAATCTGGCCACTCGGGAGGCTGCCCAGGAAGGACACAAGCTCAAAGCTCGTCTGGGCTGGAGTGACTTTAAGGCTAGCTGGACCAACTTAGCACTAGCATGATCCTGTCTCAAAATAAAAGTAAAAAGCATGCTGGGGATGTAGCGCTGTTATTGAGTACATGTGTAGTGTGTACACAGACCCAGGTTCAAACCTCAACACGGGGGGGGGACCTGATATGATGGTTTTGTCCCCCTCTCCCCAGAGCCAAGGACCTTGTGGCCTTCCAGTTCTCACTGAAGCAGAAAAGCAGTAGGGAACATCCCTTACCCCTAGATTCCTCCCAGCACCTGTCCAGCTTTAGGACACAGGGCCTGGCCTCAGACATCTGGCTAGAGCTAAGGCTAGACCCATGGCTGCCTCACACAGCTTCACCCCAGTTTCCCGCTCTCTGCTCCTCAGTCTCCTCTCCAGAAGGGAATAGGGCCTTCCTTCATGGCCATGGAGTAGTGAACCCTAGAGCCCTTTCAAGGCAACAAAGCTCTAGCGTGGAGGAACCAAGCTCCACTGAGCCCGTAGACTGTGTCTGCCAGAGCAGCATGACTTCAGGCTTCATTTACTCGTGGACGCCTTCAGAACCTCCCACTGTTTCCCAGGGGGGCTCAGGCTCAGGGCTTCACATTTTGATAGGCAGAGAAAGGATCCATCGGATCTCCCAACCCCACCTTCCCCACCAGAAACTCTGTTTGACCAAACCTGCTTTCAAGAGGAAGGTCCGCGGTGGGGGTGGGGAACATCTGGATCCAGAAGTCTGCTGTGGGGGTGGTGAACATCTGGGTCCAGAAGTCTGCTGTGGGGGTGGAGAACATCTGGGTCCAGAAGTCTCCTGGGGGAGTGGGGAACATCTGGGTCCAGAAGTCTGCTGTGGGGGTGGGGAACACCTGGGTCCAGAAGTCTGCTGTGGGAACACCTGAGTCCAGAAGTCTGAGGTGGGGGTGGGGAACATCTGGGTCCAGAAGTCTGCTGTGGGAACACCTGAGTCCAGAAGTCTGCTTGGTAATACCTGAGTCCAGAAGTCTGAGGTGGGGTGGGGAATATCTGGATCCAGAAGTCTGCTGTGGGGGTAGAGAGCATCTGGATCCAGAAGTCTCCTGTGGGAACATCTGAGTCCAGAAGTCTGCTGTGGGGGTGGAGAACATCTGGGTCCAGTAGTCTGCTGTGGGGGTGGAGAACATCTGGGTCCAGAAGTCTCCTGTGGGGGTGGAGAACATCTGGGTCCAGAAGTCTGCTGTGGAGGTGGAGAACATCTAGGTCCAGAAGTCTCCTGTGGGGGTAGGGAGCATCTGGGTCCAGAAGTCTACTGTGGGGTTGGGGAACATCTGGGTCCAGAAGTCTGCTGTGGGGGTGGGGAATATCTGGGTCCAGAAGTCTGCTGTTGGGCAGGGTGGAGCTGGAGGAGATTACCACTAAAAATGGAAATTTCCAGACTGGGTTTAGTGTGCACACCTTTAATCCCAGCTCTTGGGAGGTAGAGGCAGAAGGATCTCAGTGAGTTCGAGGCCAGCCTGGTCTACCTGGCAAGTTCCAGGTGAGCCAGGGCTACATAGTAAAACCCTGTTTCAACAACAAAAACAACACAATGAATTTCCAGCTTCGAAGTGATTGACACAAGGGATGGTGTGTGATCATCCAAAGCCAAGATGGGCCAGCACATTTTCACCATGATGAAAAAAGCTTAGCTCAGAACATAGGACAAGGACCAGCCAGAGACTGGCAAGCAAAGACACCTGCTGAGCTGATGACTTCCAGCCTCAGATCCCACATGGTGGAAGGAGAGAGCTGCCTTCCTCAGGTTGTTCTTTGACCACCACCAGGTACCAAAATATCCCACTAACACACACACACACACACACACACACACACACACATAAAATGAAGAATAGTAAGTTTTTAAAAGAAAGAAAATGGAAGATGAGATTTCTTTATTGATTCTCAAAGGGAGGGAAGGAAACGGGAAAAGGCCCCAGCACATGGAAGGGGTCCGGGGTCCTAGGCAGGACTAGATGCAGAGAGACCCGATCTCCTGCAAACGCCACGTGTCACCTGGGACAGCTCTGCGTGGGACCCGATGCGAAACTCTAAACTTATTTAAAACGTTTTGTTTATTGTTTGTGTGATTTAAAAAACAAACAAGCGAACAGACAAAGAACTTGGTTTTACCTTTCTCCATCGAACTCCATAGATGGCAATATCAAAGGTCATGCCTCCCCCGCAACCCCCCCTTCTCCTCCTTCCCATCTCCGCCACTGCTTGCTTGCTGTCCTCTCACGGAAGCTGAAGCTGCAGGCCACGCGGGTATGCAGTGTTCTGCTGTGACTGAGTGGAAGCTGCCTTCCTCACTATGCTCAGCACATCTGGCAGGGTCTCTGTAAGGCTTTTGTAGGTGCTGAGTGCCCTCACGAAGCTCTACCACAGCTGCCCACAGCTGCTTCTCCAGCCTGGGCTAGCCTGACAAGGTGTGGGCAGAGCAGCTTCCTGAGGCAGTTGCAGGGGGGATGCTTCCTGCCTCACTGTTTCCAGCTTCTAGATGGGGCCTGTGTTGCTTGGCTCCTGGCCCCTTTTTCAGTCTTCAGAGGTTAGAATTCCTGTGTTTGCATTGCTGTTCCACCTCTCCTCTCATTTCCACAATACCTTCACCCCTTTTCTTCCCCACCCCTTTCTTTCTTTTTGACACAGGGTTTCTCTGTATGACAGTCCTGACTCGCTTTGTAGACCAGGCTGGAACTCACCGAAACCCACTTGCCTCTGCCTCCTGAGTCCCAGGATTAAAGGCGTGCGCCACCACGGGTGAGCATAGCTGCCCCTCCCCTTTTCTTTTATGCTTGTAGTCAGCCTCCAAAAATCTGTCAAATATTTTGAAGGAATTGGTGATATTTTCCTTTTCACTGTTTTGCTAGCTAATGCCCTTTTATCGGATGTAGCCTTTGCCAAGCTGTGCTGGAGCCTATGAAGGGACAAAAATGAAACGCGCTCGTTTTGAAGGACGGTGTTTTAGGTTCCTGCTGCTGGTGTGAAACACTGTGACCAAAGCGACTTGGAGGCAAAGGGTTTATCTGGCTTACACTTCCATATCATTGTTCATCATTGAAGGAAGTCAGGGCAGGAACCTGGAGTTAGGAGCTCATGCGGAGGTCATAGAGAGGTGCTGCTTCTGGCTTGCTCCTCATGGCTTGCTCAGCCTGCTTTCTTATAGCACCCAGGACCACCAGCCCAGGCATGGCACCACCCACAGTGCCCACCCCCTAATTAAGAACATGCTTTGCAGGTTTGCCTACAGCCTCATCTTACGGAGGGATTTTCTCAGTTGATGACTTTACCCAGTGTCATGTTGGCATAAAATTAGCCGGGACAGAGAGGAAGAGAGGGCATTTCCTCCTGGTTGTACCTGGCACCTCCACTGCTTTGTGATGGCCCCTCAGCCCTCATGCTGTCAGATTTCCCACTCATGTCCCTTTCCACTGACAGCCCCACACCAGCCCTTCTTCTCCAGGATAGTAGAGTGCGGGTTGCTGTCGCCTTTTCCAGGGATTCTATCTTGATATTTGGTGACATTCTATCCAGTGTCCATCCTTGTTGCCCCACAGCCTCGGTGTAGCTGAACTTCACAGTAACCTGGTCCATCCCAGTAACTCAAGCTGGACTTTGAATCGCTCCCCTCTGTGCCTCCTATAGTGGTCAATTGCAAGCATTTTTAAAATAGATTTTTAACTGGTTATTTGTGTGTGCATGTGTGCGTGTGTGTGCGTGTGTGTGTGTGCACATGTGTGTGAGTACCCAAGGCCAGAAGAGGGTGTCAGATACCCCAAGGCTGTGGTTACAGGCGGTTGTGGGCTTCAGATATGGGTGCTGGGAACAGAATTCCAGTCTTCTGCAAGAGCAGTTATTGCTCTTAACCACTAAGCCATCTCTGCAGCTCCTGGAGCAATTCTTGGACTTCCTATTTCTCGAGATCACTACTTCTAGGCCCCCAAATCCAAAATCCCTTTCATCTGCCAACCTTTGTATCCTCCAACTTCGCCCTCCCTCTTATGGTCTCTTCCCTCTTCTTTTTCCACCCAGAATTCCAAGGTCAGTCCAGTCACCTTCTTGAACTTTTAGAAAACTTTCCCTTGTGTATATTCGTTGAATGTGGTATTGTGATATATATATATATATATATATATATATGGACTTTTCATAGAAGTATATATTGGATGTTGGGCACATTCTCCCTCATAGCTTCATAGCTTCTCTCTCACCCCCTTCTCGCCCATTAGTTCCCTTTGTTCTGGACAATTCTGCTCTGGTTTCATGCTCTGTGTGTGTGTGTGTGTGTGTGTGTGTGTGTGTGTGTGTGTGTGTG
>LOJH01028413.1:20842-33457 GCA_001685095.1 Ellobius talpinus
GGGGATCTCAGGCTGTGGCTCAATCTTAGAGGGTTTTCCTGGAACGTACAATGCCCTAGGGTCTATATCCACCAAGACAAGAGTTCCCAGCCTTGGCTCTCAGTAAAGAACTGAACTTCCTCCCCTCCTCTGTTTTCTGGTCCTGGTTTCTTTTTCCTCAGGCCTCCTCTGCATTCCCACTCAACTTGCTGCGGCAAGGGGTGGGGGACAACACGGGACGACAACAATTATTTATACCCTTCTCCTCCACAGCCCACATCCTCCAGGGGGCCAGCTCAAATTACACCTGCCCTTATGAATCTTTCCTTTACTTTGTTATTAGATCCCCAAATTTGTCGACAAGAACAAGACCCGCCACCCAGAAAGACAGCAGTAAATTAGGAGTGAGTTATCCACCCTGCCTAACGTGCATGCGCACGTGTAGCTTACCGCCATGAGGATACAGTAATGAGAGGTCCCAGTGCACTGCCTTGGGCCCTGAAATTCTCAATTTTCAGGAAGCAGTTTTTGCAGTTGTAGGGACTGATTTTTGGGGGGTGTTAAGAATTAGTGGGTTCTTTTAATGTGCCACGCACAGTCCCGGCCTGTTGCCCCACCTTTTTAGGACAAGGACTGAATTGGAGGGTGTAATTCAATGAATAAACGCTTCATTCGGGGGCCACCCTGGGCCATCACTGTCCTGGATTTTTGTTTTTTGTTTGTTTTTCCTCTCTGTTTTGAATTCCAGTGTAGAACAGAGTCTCCAGGCAAGAAGCCTCCAATATGCAAAAAGGAAAATGGAATTCCAAGTTCAAATCCAGGAACAGGACTAGAGAAAGGAAGGGCCAGCTCTAAGACAGGTGGAGCCGTCCATCCTCAGGGAGAACACAGTCTCCAAGCAACAAAAGGATGTCTTCTCTCTGTCCTAAGTAACACCCGGAATTTCTCTCCAGATCAACCACGAACAGTTTTCACCTGTTCTTGCAGAACCTGACTGGACTAGGTTCCCACAACCCAGAAAAGCTCCGAGTGCAGGGAAAGAGAATCCAGGCCTAGAGTCCCTCCACCCTGCTGCAGCTGCATGGTGTGTAGTCACAAGGGTCGAGGAGAAAGTAGTGTGAGGATAGAGGAGAGACTGGCGAGAATCAAAACCAAAGCCAGCATCTGGGAACCTGAAGCCTTTGGCGCGCGGCGGCAGCCGCTAGGGTGCAGCTGTGGGCTGATGTGGGGTCCGCGCCAGGGGCGGAGCCGCGCAGGGGATGAGCTGGCAGTGATGGCGAGGAGGTTCGGTGTTGTGTTTCTACTGTAACTATAATTAGGCGGATTCTGTGTTTATTTAGGCTGAGAGCTCTAAGATAAATGACAGCTTCGAAGATGCTTTTCAGCACTTCATAAATCACCCACCGGCCCGGGCAGTTTGCTTGTGTCTTGTCTCAGTTCTCGTTCCGTGCCCTGCCGGTCCCCCCATTCACCTCAGAAGAGGACACAGCCTGGACGACCCAGGAGCCCGCGCCACAAAGGGCAGGGGGCAAAGGGGAAGGTGGTATCTGTCCTTCTCTAAGCTCTCGGCGCCCCGGAATCAGTGCCCAGCAGCTGCTTGGAAAGCTGTCAGGAAAAGCTTCCACCCGAGGTGGTCCCGAGGCCCAGTGGGGAGGGGTTGATGGGCAGGCCTGCCCTCCTCTGGGAGAATATGGTCTCTAATCGGCTCTAACTCTTCCCTCTGCCTCTCTGACACAGCTGGAGATTTACGGGAGACGCTGAAGAAATATTTATAGTACAAGGAACCGTCCTTTCCCCTTCTATGCCTGTCTGCATCTCCTGGGGCTGGGATGGAAGGGCCCGGGTCTTTTCCCATTGGAGAGCACATTCTGGGATGGTGCTTCCCAGCGGGGGTTTGGAACTCCTAGGCCGTCTGAAAGAGCAAAGATCCTGACGGTAGCTCATCTCTCATACCTAGGCCTGGAGCAGCTCATTCCACTTAGCAGGAAGGGAAACGAGCCTGTGGGGTTTAGACTTGAAGCTTGCAAAACGGACAGATTGTGGAGGCATCTCCCTAATAGAACAGCGAACACATTCCTGTCTGGACCAGGCAACTTTCCCGGTAGATGTTTCCAATCCTAGCTGTGACTAACAGGGTCCAAGTTAGACCGCAGGGGCAATGGTATGGTTTCTAAGTGTTTGACTGTGAATTAGGAGACTTCCATTCAAATCTTAGCTCCTCTCACAGCGGGAATGGGTATTTGCTCAGTCTATGGACTTTGGTTTCTCTTCTCCTAAAAGGAGATGTCAGGCATATCTAGATCTGTAATTCCAGCCCTGAGAAACTGAAGCAAAAGGATTGTGAGTTCAAACCCAGCCTGGGCTACTAAAGGGATGCTGTGGTCGAGGACAAGGAAGAGGAGGTACTTTCAAGGATAATTTCACTTCTGGCATTTCTACGCCAAGTTCTGCCCTAGAAGGCATACAGACTTTTGGAAATGTGGCGCTGTGTTTCTGGCGTTGATCGTGGTTATGGTTTCACAATTGCATACCTGTCCCCAGACTCATCAACTGTGTACATTAAACATCTAAAGTTTTTTGTATGTCAAGTACACCCCCAACAAGGCAGTTTGTTTTTAAATGCATGCACAGGCTGGGGAGAGGGCTCGGTTAGTAAAGTGTCCACTGTACAAGCATGAAGACCTGAGCTCAAACTCCCTGCACCCACATAAAAGCCAAACAGCAACGAGCCCGTCTGTAATCCCAGTACTGGAGAGTGGAGACAGGTGGGTTCCTGGATTTACTAGCCAGACAGTCTAGTCAAGCTGATGACCTCCAAGAGAAGAGAAAGACCCAATATAACCTCTGACTTACAGACACATATATACATAAGCACACACATGCAGATGCACCCACACATGCACACACCCACACAAATACACATGCAGCACACACAAGCACGTGTGCAGGTACACCCAAGTGCATATATATACCCACACAAACACATACATGCAACATACATACACAAGAAGAAAATAAATGTATGTACAATGTGAACATTGGGCAGTGTGTTAACGATTTCACAAATTGAATTTAGAAAATGTATTGTTGCACTTGTTCCTAAACAATGCTCTATCACTGAGAAATGAATTATGTCATACTCAAAATGACGGCATGTTATCAGCTGTCCTCAGCCCTGACAAATTTCTTTGTGACATTATTAACAGCCCAACAGTAACAGTGAGAGGTAGCAACATCAAGGCTGACAAGGTCAAATCGCCAAACCCAGGATTATTTTGAACCTCTACTGCAGGTTCAGGCAATGTTGAAGAACTTGGTTCTGCTGTGGGTGGGAGGAGGAGCTTGCCTTTCTTTTGCTTTTGTTTTGCTGGACCTGGATCCCTCTGATCAACTTATCTTTGTCTTCTTTCTCATTTCTTCTGATCGGTCCATTGGGTCAATGTGCGTGGAATGCACTAGACACCCTGCTTAGATGCTTAAGATGGGAGTGAATACTGGTCAAGAATCTTTCCCTGGAGGTGTTTATTGTCTTTTAAAGAGAGACATGTAAGACCGTAGCAAATAAATGCAATAAAATGCTCAGAGTTCAGGGACAGAATCTGCAAGGGGTCCACTGGAGAGTCATGGAGGAAGTGGCTGGAACACTTCCACGGTGCAGTACTCCATACATGATGGATGGAGAAATGTACCAGCAGACAGTCTGAATGGAAGATCTGGAGAAAAGTGTAATCCTGACAATACTATGAGGCACACCATCTAAATTAAAGGAATTAGGAATAAGGGATGTATTTTCTTGCAAACAACCCCTTGAAACCAGAAGTGTGCATGTGTGTGTGTGTGTGTGTGTGTGTGTGTGTGTGTGCTGTATCTGCCACTCCTGTGGGGAACCATCTTGTCCTAAAACAAATGGAGCAGAGAAAGCACAAATGGAGGGCTTTCTTCCACCCATGCTATAGAGCTGAGTCCCGCCTCCCCAGATCATTAAAGGAAACAGTCATTGTGAGTCACTGTGTGGTTTCTAAAGAAGTTGGATGAGGATGAACCAAGCCTCTCCACTCTTCACATGATCAAAGGCCTGGCTGCATCTTGCTGCACGTGGGACTCACTCACTCTGTGGCTTAGGATCTGACACACACAGACACGACAAAACCACAGGATTTTGCCAGACACAAAGGCTGGATGAGAATTTGTGGGATCAGGCTACACAACCAGCCCTGCCCAGGTAGGGGAAGAAAAAAAAAATCTGCAGCTGCTCAGAGAGCATAAGGATTGATAGTTTCCTTCTGAAAGATAGTGTACCCCTTTCATTTATGTTTTGGTGTGAGATGCTAAAATGCAGGGAGGCATGGAATAGCTGTCAAATTTACTAATGGGATCCATCTTCATAGCCTAGATCCTCAGAAAACTTCTTGCACCATAATAATTCAACCCTCCTTGAAGAGCTGCGCTTCATTTCTGCTCTCAGGGAAGCAAGCGCAGAAACCGAGGCATTTCCTGTTCAGCGTCCATGTGTCCCTTTAAGATGTTCTAAAAATCCCTGTCTGGTTCTCTTTGGGGGATTTTCCCATTGTCAACAACCTCAGAGAAAACCTCAAACTCTGGCCAGAGTGTACAGACAGACCCAAGTGACTGTCATCAAGCAGCCTCCTCCAGCTGACCCCTGCCTGCAAACTGGGGTCAGTCAACGCTCTTGCCTTTTCCCACAGTCTGTGCTTCCGGCCAGAGAAAATGTAGTAAAGCCTGTTTTCCAGGGTGAGCATGGAAACCCCATTCTCACCATCCTCATGCTTCTGCAGCTCCCGCCTGAGAGCTGCTCAGGAAACAGAGAGACACAGACAGTAGAATCTGCTTTTGAAAATCTGACCTTTGGGTCAGGAAGGCGATGCTACTACTCTTTCCAAGAGGTCCTGTAATTCAAGCCCATCATCTCCCTTTATTAGCACACTCTTGGAAAGCAACATCTAAGAGCCTGTGTGAATGCTGGGTGATCCTGTTTGGCTCAACAAACATTTGTTGCGCGTCCACTGGATGCCAGGCACTGTGACAGGTCCCAGTAATTGCTGCTAACAGCCTGTGCCTGTGAACTGGTTGGCCATAGTTAGAAATGCTGTTAGGTACCAGGGGACAAAAGGAGTAAAGACACAGCCAAACCTGTCATCGCAACTCTTTTCAAAGAGCATCTCATATAACCGGCCGTGAGAAAGAGGCAGAAGCGCAAAGGAATCCTCTCTCAGAATAACTAACTCACTGGCATTGATTTGGCTGCTTCTCTCACCTTCTGCATCAGAGCAGAGTAGACAGTTTGGGATCACCAGTCAAAAGATCCAGGTTCAACTCCACTTAGAAGCATATACCTGACCACTGAGTGTCCCGCGCCTCCATTGACTTGACATGAAAAACGATACTTCCTCTGCCGAGCAGGTGAGGTGCTGTCATAGGGAGTAGGTCTCTGTGCATGTGAGCGAGCCATCTGGAGATTTTGTCCAGCTTCAGGCTCCCAGTCAGTACATCTGGCAGGCCCGAGATTCTGCATGTCTGACATGCTCCCTGGCAATGTGACTGAAGTCAGGCTCGAACTGTGCTTTGAGTAGAAGATTACAAACTACTTGTTATCCCAATGGAAAGGATGGACTAGCAGGGCATGGTGGTGCACTCCTTTAATCCTAGCCCTTGGGAGGCAGAGGCAGGTGAATCTCTGTGAGTTTCAGGTCAGCCTGGTCTACAAAGTGAGTTTGAGGACAGCCGAATACTATGTAGAGAGACCCTGTCTCAAAAAAGAGAAAGAAAGAAAGAAAGAAAGAAAGGAAGGAAGGAAGGAAGGAAGGAAGGAAGAAGAAAGGATTGACTAGTACAGTGTCAACTATGTAAATATTCAAAGTGAATTCAGAATTCCACAGTGCCCTACTAAGTGATGAGAGCAATAAGCAGATGACATGGTCATTGCCTACACTGGTGAAGTCCTTAGAGGATATCATCCAAACACAGAAGTTCAGAAGTTGGGTCAAAGGATAAACTAAAAGGGGCTGGAGGAGATGGCTAAATGGACATGGGGATATCACTTCAGATCTTCAACATCTAGATTAGAAGCTAAAGAGTTTATTCAATGATTAAGAGCATTGGATGCTTTTCTAGAGGATCCAGGTTCAATTCCTAACCCCTACATAACAGCTCACAACCATCTGTAACTCCAGCTGCAGTGGATCTGATGTCCTCTTATGGTCTCCAGGCACCAGGCACATGTGTGGTGCACAGATAAATATGCAGTCAAAACACCCATGCACATAAAATAATAAAAATACATTTTCTAAAAAGCCACATACAGCATCATGGCCCTGTAATCCCAATATTAGGGAAGCAGAAACGGGATGCCTGGATCTCTGTAGCTAGCTAGCCTGGCTGAATCGGGAGCACCAGGTTTAGAAAGAGACCCTGACTCAAAAACAGATAAAGAAAGGAAGGGTCTAGAAAGATAATTTAAGGAGTCCACTAGTCACCCAAGTATGAGAACTGGAGTTCAATTCCCCAGAACCAACATAAAATCCAGATAGACGTGGTGGCAACTTGTAATCCAAGTCCACACGAGGCAAAGGCAGGGAATCCACACACACAGCTAGCTGGCCAGCCAGATAAGCTGAAATGTCAAACTCTAGCTCAGAAAGAGTCAGGCCTCAACATACAGACTGGAGGGCAAGCAAGGAAGACACTTGATATCAATCTCAGGCCTCCACATACACAATAACAACAATAATAAATTTAAAAATACTTGATACAGCTAGACCATATCTTATACATTAGAACTATGCCCTGACACAGTCTCATAATTTTTTTTTTGAGACCAAGTTTCTACATAGCTCTGGCTATCCTAGAACTAACTCACTATGTAGAACAGGCTGCTCTTGAACTCATGAGATCTGCCTTCCTCTGCTTCCCAAATGTTGGAATTAAAGGTGTGTGCCACAATGCCTGTCCCATGGAATCTTAAGACTGGAACAGATGAGCTGAACTGAACAGACCTCCCCCGCCTGGACTTCACCCAAGTGTTCAAAGCTGCCTCTCAGAACATTTCAGCCCTTCCCTGGACACTGACATTCACGCCAGATGAGAAACATCTTCTCTTTTTCTCTCAGATGCCTTCAGAAAGCATTTCTTTACTTCCCTCATAAAAATGACTTGCTTGCTCACACCCTCAGGAATATTAATTAGTTAATATTTGTAAAACTCTGGGGCTCTCCTAGCAGTGTGCTGTCTGGAAAGGAAGAAGCTTGAGTCTGCTCAGCCCAGTTCCTTACAAACCCTTGCAGGCCTGGGCTTCCCAGGGACAAAACAGGATACAACCGAGGCAATTACTGAGCTACATGGAAAATGTCACAGTGAAATATTCCTGGATGGCAATCAGAGCTCCCAAATGTTGGCCTTGCCTTCCTCATAAACAGAATCTACCCACCCCCTTGAATTGCACATCCCTCTTTCGTGGATAAAATGGATGCATGGGACAAAGGCAACATGAAAGGAAGAAGAAGAATAAAAAGCAAGAAAACAGCAAGGCATGGTGGTGCGAGCCTTGCATCCCAGCATTTGAAGGCAGAGGCAGGTGGATCTCTATAAGTTTGAGACTAGCCTGGTCTGCACGGTGAGTTCCAGGCCAGCCAACCCTGACTCAAAACCAATGAAGGCATGGAAAACTTGTTCTTAGGCTGACACTGTCCCCGGAGTTTTTAACCTACATTTTTTAAAGGTCTTAGTTTCTGGTTTCTCTTAACCTACACGGTTGGGTTCAATGAGAATTAAAGAAAACCAAGCAAGTAATAACCAATCTTAGAGTCCGGTTCCCTGTAGAACTCCTGAAGAGCAGCTGGGAAGGGCGCTCCAGCTCTATGCCAACTCAGAGTCTGCCCTAGAGGAGGGAGGGCCAGGAGGAGGAAGTGGCGACAGTTTATCTGAAGCTGGCGCTGGGTTCATTAAGAGGCCTGGTGCGGTTTATCTGCTTCTTGTCCACAGTCAGCTGCTCTGAATGCTGAGTCAGGCCCTGTCACCAACCCAGTCCTGGAAGGGTGTGAAACCCTGCGTCCCCTCCCTTCCCCCACTTCAGTCTCTTCTGGTCTCTAACCACCTGTCCTCAAGGGGTCAGATAAGAACTAAGATTTCAGGAAAGACCTTTGAGGCCCTGTGTTCTTGGGGACAATGAGTCCTCCTGAAGCCAATAAGAGGTGCTTGGTGGAGGGAGGTAGAGAACAAAGAAAATCTTCTTACCTTTGTAAGTTGTCTTACCTTTAGTACAAGTGACACTGGTATTAAATTGTCCTATTTGCCTTTGTCCATGGCACATTCTCATGATGGGTTATGGAGTAAACTTCCACAGTTTATAAAAAGGCAGAATGCAAAACTGCTTCTGTTTGTTGGACTTAAAGACTCATGAAGCAGTCAGACTGGTCTCAAACCCATTTAGGCAGAAGTTTCTGTCCCACAAGCTGCTACCAAGCAACCAGGCAGAGGCTTAATACTAATTATAAATGTTCAAACAATAGCTTAGGCTTATTACCAGCTAACTCTTACATTTAAATTAACCCATATTTCTTATCTGTACTTTGTCACATGGCTTGGTACCTTTTCTCAGTACAACATGCCCTTCTTGCTCCTCTTGGCATCTACCTAGACTCCTCATCTCCACCCTTCTTTCTCCCAGCATTCTCTTTGGCTCTCCCACCTAACCTCATCCTGTTCAGCTATTGGCCAGTCAGCTTCTTTATTAAATCAATCACCATGACATATATTCACACAGAGTAAAGGAATATTCTACAAACTCACTCTGTAACTGAAGCTCACCTTGAACTCCTGAACCTCCATCTCCACCTCCTCAGTTCTGGGATTTCAAGCCTGTACCACCATACCCAAACCAAAGCCTTTCTTAATATTCCCCCAGGAGCTTGGTAGAAAAATCAAGAATGGAACACAAACCTTCTGAGTCCTAGACTTGCCCTTCCTGAGCTAGCAAGGGCTCAGTCCTTCCCACAGCTGCTACTAAGCACCCAGCAGGTGAGGTTGAGAGCAGAGATGTACCACCCTATACCACTGCACCCTCTAGCCTGACTCGTCAGAATCATCCTACAGTGGGTGTGTAAGCCTGAACTTAAATAAGCCTGTGAGCATGGACAGGTGTCCCCTGGACAGCTCCAATGTTCTGCCTGGGAAGAGAAGGCAGGAACTTGTCTAAATGACTCAAAACATCCCTCCCAGGAAAGAGTTCCCAGTGTGTTACTGGTCTGCTTGGAATTTTGTCAGTATTAAGGATTGGCTCAGAGCCTTGTGCATGACAAGAAAGCACTCTGCCATTAAGCTGCACCCTTGCTCTCAGCTATTTGGTATAGATCCTAAAAACTGAGATGATCAACTTCCTACTCTAGCCAAAGAATACCATTGACATGTCTGCTATGGAATTTGCTTCCAAGGGACTATGATGTTTTCCCAGGGAGGTAAAAGGCAGTAAATGTATTTATTCAAGTAAAGGAAATAGTTGCTTTAATGGTAGTCTGACTCTTTAAAACCCTCCAAATCTGCCAGGGCCCAGTGGATCCCAAGTTCATCTTCCCTGGAGCATGGGTGGGCTGGGGAGGGGGATATCCTGCTTGCTCTTTGCTATCTACCTCCCCTCCCCACTAACGTAGAGTTGCTGCCTCCAGGCTCAAGTGTCAAGTAAAAGGAGGCACCAATATCCCTGAGACATTTCACACTGGTATCTGAGATGCTATAAACCTCTTTCTCCATAAGAGACAAACTAAACCTGGTGTGGACCCAGAATGGGAAGTAGACTTAAGACAGGGAGAATTACTAATTTGCCCAGGAGACAGTCAGGCTCAAAGGGCGCAATGGCAAAGACCTTGAAAGGGTGAGGCTGTCAACGAGGGTGCTGTACCATTTGGGAGCTTGTTGGCTGTCTACAGTGAAAATGCTTACGGTTGCTAACTCAACATGGATTAAGGAATTCTAGAAGCAACTGAGGAAGCCCTACTCAGAAAGCAATGGCCCCTTACATCAAATACGTAGTTGTTTGCCCCTTGAGGCTAGAGAGAAGAAAGTGCGGGAGCTAGGATGCTGGATCTCTATCAGACACAGGATCTGGTGTGGAGTCAGCACACCGGGTTGTCTGAGCAATGCACTAGTGTCCGCCCTCAGATTCTGCCCCCTGTGGCATGTCTCTGCAACTGCAGGCTGTGGCGGACTTGGGACTCTGGAGCCAAGCTATCTCTGTTTAAATCTCGGCTCTTCTTGTTACTAGCTGTTTACCTAATCTCCCTAAGCCTCTACTTCCTTGTATGTTAAATGGATGTAATGAGAGTATTTACCTCTTGGGATTAAATGAGATCAAGTGCTCAGCACAGGGCTTGGGTACACCGTAAGCACCTCATAAAAGCTAGCTATTAGCACTTAGCTCCCTTTCCGGGCTTTTAGGGGAGGGCCTCCTTCCTTCCCACTCCCAGACTCCATCCTTTCAGAAGGCTATGTGTAGCCCAGAAGGACTTTTTTCTCCTTTGTCTATCTGTCCTCTCCATTACAAAATGAGATTAGCTCTGATGTCCTCTACCTGGAAAACATCCTTTCTTTCTTAGTTCCCTGGAGAAGAGGGCAGATGGGTTATTTTGGTCACTACCTTCCAAAACTTTGCAAACAGGCAAAGAGCAGCCTAGCCTAGCCAGCCAAATACCTGGCATGCAAGGTTCCCTTGGCCTCTTCTGTCAACCCTCAGCAGCCTCTTGCCCCTCCCACCCCTTCTGTCCCTGTTTTTCCCACCTTTGCTTCCCCTGCCCCCTCCCAGCCCTGCTGCTCCTGCCCCTCCCAGCCCTGCTGCCCCTGGCAACTGGGATAAGGGGCTAGCAGCTCCAAGGTCTGGAGAAAGGTATGTAAGGCCTGTAAGTGGCTCTCCCCATCTCAAAAAGCTGCTTATCAGGGAATGAAACACTGGCCCGAGCTTGCCGTGACAGCAGGAGCTGCCTGAGAAGAGAGGCTGAGATAAATGAAGTATCCTTCATCCCCATCAGCGTGGGCCAGACAGAAACCAGGTGCAAGGCAGCGCGCCTTCATCGTCTGTAAACAATCTTCCACCGCCCACTACAGCAGCTTGAGGTTGAGATGGGGATTAGAGGAAGGGCTTCTGCAGGCCTGGGGCCTCTCAGCTGGACAGAGAGTTAAAGGGCGCTCTGGAGATAGCTTGCTGCTGGGAAAGAGGCTTGAGGAAACACAGCCATTTGTCAACAGGGGGTTCGCTTGACCTGGCAGGAGAGAATCTGATATCTAAACAGTTCCCTGTGTCTCCAAAGCGCTCTGAAAGTTCTCCTGTTAAATATTTGATTCCACATCAGATAACAGCCCAAGGCTCTTCCTACTGACTTGAAAAAACTGCCCCTGGAGAGGGAGAGAGGCCTAGACGCACCTGGACTTGGCTTAAAATCTGCAGGGCTTGAGGTAGGCACACCCTTGCCCAGTTAGGGGCAAAGACAAGGCCCGCTGTAAATCCTTGAAGAGAAACGAGGCTAAGTGCCTTTCAAGGCACTTCCCCCTCCCGACTACACCTGCTTCCATTCCGACCCTTTTCTGTAACAGAAGCTCCTCTTGAAAGAACTAAAAAAGAAAAATAACCGTGACCCCTGCGCTCAGATGGTAGATAGATGACAATTTCATCAATCTGAAGTCACAAAACAGAGCTAAGTGCTGGAGTACCCTCAGGGACGTGGGGGCAGGTGGGCCTTACTCAGTGAAAGGACTTTGTGTTTACAAATCTTAGTTCTCCAGACAGGAGGGGACTAAGTCTCCAATTCCAAGTTTGGAGTTCTCCTGGAGATAAAGGGGGAAAATGAACTCATTTGAAATATTATTTCAAACTAATATTGCCTTGGGGCTGGAGAGATGACTCAGGGGTTAAGAGCACTGACTGCTCTTCCAGAGGACCTGGGTTCAGTTCCCATCACCAGCAGAGCGGCTCACAACTGTCTATGACTATGGTTCCCACATCAGATGACAGCTCAAGGCTCTTCCTACTGACTTGAAAAAACTGATCCTAGAGAGGAGAGAGGCTTAGACACACCTGGACTTGGCTTAAAATCCACAGGGCTTGAGGTTCAGTTACTTACGTGGTAACTCAGAACCACCTGTGACTCCAGTTCCAGGGGATCTAATGCTATTTTCTGACCTTCAAGGGCATTGCATAAATGTATGCAGATACATTCAGGCAAAACATGCATATACATAAAAAAATAAACAATTTTTTTAAAATGAGAGAGTAGTAAGGTCTTAACCATTAAAATAAAGTGTGGAGGGCTGAAGGGATGGTTCAGCAGTTAAGAACACTTGTTGCTCTTGCAGAGGATCCAGGTTCGGTTCCCAGCACCCCATAGCAGTTCACAATCTCCCATAACTCCAGTTACAGGGGATCTGATGCCCTTTTTAGACTTCCACTGGCATCAAAACTGCACATGGTGCACATACATGCATGCAGGCAAAATATTCACATATAAAATAAATAAGATAGAAAAATGATAGATAGGTAAATGTATGTAGAGAGAGAGAGATGTAGGTAGAGAGAGAGATAAGTAGATAGATAGACAGACAGACAGACAGACAGACAGACAGGCAGGCAGGCAGGCA
>LOJH01028415.1:0-17742 GCA_001685095.1 Ellobius talpinus
ATATATATATATATATATATATATATATATATATATATATATATATATACACCCATGCTCACAAATACAGTGCACATGTGCACACGTGCACACACACACACACACACACACACTACAAATAGTTACAAAATGAGGAATAATCACTTAAAGTAAAAGCATAAGAAGGTTGTTTCAAAGATAACATTCTAGCCCATGGCCACATGGGCTCACAGTTACTGTATCACATAAAACGTACTTAGTCCAATTTCAAATGTTGTCATTATTTTATATTTTAACAGTCCTAGCACTATTCAAAAGTAAAAAACAAGCAAACAAAATCAAAACAAAACAAAACCCTCAAAACTACAAATTGCAGTCTCTTACTGAGACTCAATACAAATGCAAGATGTGAAACCATTATATATATGTACACAAATATATGCAAATATACATGTGTGTACACATATGTACACACATATAAAATTACAGAAATATTCTCATTCTAAGGTTAAGACAAAAAGGATAAAAGGAAAGTCTGAATCAAAGCAAAACCAGTCAGAGCAAGCATCAATCCTGCGGCCCCAAATCTGACATCCAGGCATGTGATGGCAGCCACTATCTGTGCTCATGGAATCCGTTGCTTAAGCTCCATGTAAGACCATTCATAGCTCACATGTCCTCTCTTTGGGGGAAATTCCATTCAGTAAAGCAGGCAACCAACATTCTTGGTATCTCCAGTATCCTGGGGATTCCATTGCACCAAAGGTTTCACCCTGGTATCAATGACTTTTTGACTATCATTACAAGTTTCCTACCAAAGCTACTTGAGAGAAGAAGTGTTCATCTCAGTTTGAGGAGACACAGCCCATCATGACTGCAAGTCAATGGCAGCATAGCTAATAACCTGGGCTGCTGTTCCCAGGCAGGGGGACAGAAAGAGGCAAATCCTGGTGCTCACATTGTTTTATACTCTTTATTCTGCTCAAGACTTCACCCCATCGATGGTGTTGCCCACAATTAGGGTGGTTCTTCTCTCTCCCATTAAACCTTTCCAGACTGAACCCCCTAGATACTCTCAACAATAACCCTCAAACTTTCATGTGTCAGGTATTCTCTACAGAAAATCTACCCCTAATTTACACTGACCTATCTCACCATAATGCTAGGTTTTGTTGTAGCCATTTTGCATTTTTTGATTCTCACTTCATTTTTTTTTAGTGGAATCTTCTTGGCAGATTCTATTCCCTGTGATTCTTATAGACTGTATTTCTGTAAAACAGCACTGCATAAATGATGCCAAGTTCTCTTAACCTGATTGTAATGTAGCTGGACCTTTTTGGACTATGGCACAGCACTCAGTGTATCTAAGCAATTGAACTGGCATAAACATAAACATTCCTAGAAACTCATTTTGGGGCAGAGAATCCAGTATCTCATTCATTTATGGTGCTCTTCTTTAAAATAAATGTTTTGCAAAGATATTTACATTTTTACAAGCTGGAGCCTATAATGGGTAGGGTTATGCCTTGAAGGATCCATTCCTCATGTCCTTGGTTGAAACTGAACAACTTCTTGATTGTGCTTGGCATTTTCACAATTACACTGGCTGTGCCTTCACTCAACTTGTGTATAATTTTAAGTATTCAAACTTCTTTCCTTATCAAGCTGAACTTTTCTTTTTTACGTTTTTATATTATATATTTTTCTTTCTTTTGTCTGGGAACTTAGTTTCAGATCTCAGTGAGCAATAACCACAAACAACAATACAACATCCTAAATGTTATGTTTCCATTATTTTTAAACTTAGTTCGCACATATTTTTAAGATGCCTTTGGAATACATAAAAAATTTGCAAGTTTGTCACATGAATAACATTTAGCTCAATTCCCAGCAGTCATGTTTCTTTCTAAAACCCCACATGAACAAGATTCACTGATCCCATTTCTATCAGCCCACTAGTCTTCAAGTCTCTACAGAGAAAGACTTTTAAATGCTGCCTATGACATTTTAGAGATTTTCTGTCATGCCTCTCCCAACTCATTCACAGTCTTCCTTCAAACCATTCCCATAGATCCATAACAATGTGGTTAGATTAATCATAGAAATGTAACTACTTCATCAGTACACACTTCGTTATCACTGAGACAAAATATCTTACAGAATAAGCTTAAAGGATGGGAAGTTTACTTAGACTCATGGGTTCGTAAGATTAAATCTTCCACAGCGGGAAAGGCATGGTGAAGGAATCACTCTTTCTATGGTAATGCGTTCACAGTGGCAGACAGAAGCAGAGAAATCAAATCAAAGTGGTAGTCTGTGTTCCCCCATGAGGCCCCTCCTCCTCAAGCACCGACATTCTTCAATGTACTTACTGGATGGAACAAGGCTCAGATTAAGAGGCCGTGCGGAACATTTCAGATTCAAGAAATTACAGTATTTTCCATTTCTGAATCAGATGTGAGGCCCTTAAGTCTCAATTATATAGGGAGAGGTATAGTCTTAGAATTAAGCCTTTGTACATGCTGCTTCAAGCCACCTACATTCCTTGTATTCTCAATCAATTGTTCTTCCCTCACTTAGTGACACATAGAAAGTCTTCTACCTTCAAACTCTGATATTCAATCCTCCTCTCCATCACATATTATTTATGTACTTGATATTATATATACATATATATAATAACATAAATATATAGGGTGTAATGTAATATATGGGATGTAACACAAGTGTAGAGAATGTCTCAGTTTTATGGGTTCATGCAATCATGCGAGGGAAGGTGTGGTATAGCAGGGAATCTTGCATCTCCCCCATTGTAAGGCAGAGAGAATGCCTGGGCAGTGGGCTTGTTCTTCCTTTAACCCAATGTGCAGTGCGGTGTTGCCTGTATTAAGGGTGGATCTTTCCCTCTTTTTTATTTCCCTGGAAACAACTTCACTGACACAAGTAAAGGGATGCTTGCCTGAACTTCACAATCCAATCAAGTTGCCAATCAAGATTAATCAGCATGCCCTCTAATGACATGGTTGCATTAGAACACACATAACCATGTAAACCAGGGGTTGTTGGCACTGATCAGTGGTGCTACAGTTCTTACCAGCAAAAAAGGAGTATGGTGATAACCTTTGAACCACAGTACTCCTAGCTCAGGCTAAGATGGATTCATGATTAGAATTAGTTCTCAATGGGTTTTTAGAATGATTAAAAAGAAAATTAAGCAATATAAGCTATCAAGGTAATTGTTCGCATTTCCCAATTTCTTAGAGAGGAACCGAATTTTCACCCAAATCCCGAAACAACCTTTGAAATAAACAAAAGTTGTGGGCTATATTTTTTTTCACCATATCGAAATGCTTGCTTTTTCAACAGTACTTATAACCACTCATTAGTCTTAACCAGAACAAGGATGGATGGTGATTTTATATATGTATACATACACACACACACACACACACATACACATATATGGTGACAGAGTTTAAGATAAGTAGTGAAAAAATGTCTAGTTCTTTCTTGTGAAGAATATTATACCATTAAATTGCTGAAATAATTTGAAGAATTGATAAATATTTGCAACTTATGTAAATAAATGTTATCAATTTCCTTTCTTTTAACTGACAAATCTTAATGACTTTATATAACCAGACATTGTTAATACAGGCATAAAGCAGACTCACACTTTGGTTTCAAGGGACTCTAAGTCAAGGAGAAAATTGTGCCATTAAACAAAATATGAACCAATTTTATTGTCAGTGAGTTAAAACAAGCATAAGTTTTCCAATAAGGCTGAAGTGTCAAATATTTCTCTTTCCTGCTTGAGTTAATAAAATTTCAGCAAGCTATTAGAAACAATTTCCTGAGAAAAGCAACTTTTAAGATGTATAATAACACCATGACTGATTCAGAACAATATTTTGCAGCCTGTGTATCTATGGCACTCTATTGATTTTCAATATGCACAACCAGGACCAAGAGGCATATCAAGACACTCGAGTACCTTGTGAATCATCTTGGATTGATTAAATGTAATAGAGTTCATGATTAATTGAGAGCATGCCAGAAGTGTGTCGTACTTTAGAGTTTTCTTCTGCGTGGAAGCACATTAGAATTGAAGTGAGCAGAATTTGTCATATAAATGAAGCAATTCCTTATCACACTACCCCCACTTCCTCAAGGCTTTGTGTAAAATCTTTTAAGGGTATGTATTCTTAAAGAAGAGATAGCAATTGTCCTACTATGCCTTAGATGGATTTGTGTCTTCTGACCCCAGTCTCCCCAGTTCAACCTTGAATTAGCCTCCACATCCAACTTTTCCTCTCTTCTCCATCACAAAAGGCATATTAGTGCCTTTCTTTTCATAAATCTTTCTGCTCTAGTGTTTGATAACATCCTCTGATAGTACTTTTCACCTTAATATCTTAATCCATTGTTCTTTTCCTATTACTGCTTGTTTTCATACCTCACAGCCTTTGAGAGTCTTCCTTTTCTCTTATAATCATGCTGCATTTTAAAAACCCCTGGGCCTTTGCATATGTTTCAGTTCTGCTTGCATAGGCTCCCACTGACTTCTAGCCTCCTCTACACCAAGTTCACAGTTTCCATTTCTGAATGACCATCTTTTTCTCCAGAAACTCGTTTTCCTTCATTAATGAAAAGCATTGGATTTTGACACTATGGTGTATAAGGGATCCATTCTTTGCCTCATAGAGTGAAACACTCAAGGAATTTATAGTTAGATGTAATGAATAGTATGCATGCTACACATACTATGCTTTTACTTGAAATATTTAGCTTGGCCAAGGTATTCTACTTAAAAAACTAATTTTTCACACAATTTGCACAATAACCAATTGGGAAAGTAAAATGTATCTGATATCAGATTTGGGGGTAAATTATTTCTTATTTTGTTTTGGAAAAATGTTTTGCTTATTTAAATGTTCCAACTTTTATGCATTAATTTTCATAGGGGATTATTACAAAGGTTATTATTAAATTATTCTTATTTGGCTTGTGAATAGTCTATTTGTTGGCTTTGTCTTTAAAATAAATATGGACTTTTACCTTGTGATATATAGGTGAAATTTTCATTCATATCATAATGAAATATTACATTGAGTTTATGAAATAACACTAAAATTTGGCATATAACTACAAATATCACTGATATATACACAGATATGTGCTTTTTGAAAATAATATAATTTGAATTTCCTGTTAACTTTTGTTTTTTAATAAATAAATGAGAACACTCTTTAATTCATAGCTGATCCATAAATACATTTTGTGTACATATTAGATTTCTATAAATTAAAGGAGGGTACATACATGAACTTTAAAATAAAATATAAATCAATAAAGACATAAAAAATGTACCAGTTTGGTGGGTCTACAAAGGGAAAAATATTATTAGACACAGAGCAAACATAAGTATATTTTTAAGGTAAAAATTTAGTCATTTCTATGTCTTAAAGATTCATTGCTCTGTTCTGAGAATTGTTCAGTCTTTTCATGTAAGAGAGACCAAATGGAATGGCATACTCATTTTTCTTGCAACAATCCATGTCATTTTTAATAATTCTAATGTAAATTTTCTCTTCAAAATATAAGGGACATACTTACAGCTGCCACATGTTGGCTTTGGCATGTTTTGAAAGCCATGATGACATTGTCTGTTTATGATGCTGGGCCTGGTACTGAACATCAAGTGATCTCATTAGGGATGATGGATGGCCAGCCAGACTGATTTAAGTCCTTTCAGTTATGAAGACAATGCTTTCTTTCATCTTACAACTTTGTGAAATTGCATAGTTGTTGGTGTCCTCAAAATTATTGACTTCATTATCTCTTTTTGTCATGATGTTTTACAAAGATGGGATATAAATCTTAAAGTTTTCTCAATGACAGAATATCTAAAAATCTCATAGCTAAGACATCTTTATTTTCAAGTGAAACTTCTAAAATTTGGCTCACAGAAATGGTGTAAATGGTAGAAAAGGAATACTCTCTTCAGCAATATTTCTGGCTTCAAATTCAAACATTGCTATTTAACAACCATGTGGCCTTGGTCAAATTACTTAAAGTCTTAATTTACTTGATGAGAATATGGGAGTACAAACTTGTACAGCTGCTTTGGAAATCAGTATGGCAGTTTCTCAGAAAATTGGAAATCAATCTACCTCAAGACCTGGTGTGGGACGTTTTTCTGTATATGTGTTGCTTTTGTTGGTTAATGAATAAATCTGTTTTGGCCTATGGCAGGGAAGAATAGAGTAAGGTGAGAATTCCAAGCAGATAGAGGAGAAAAGAAGGCAGACTCAGAGAGAAGGCATGTAGCTGCCTAAGGCAAAGACACCTGCAAGAGTCTGAGGGAGTCTGTTGGAAACTTGTTGGTAAGCCATGACCTCATGGTGTTGCACTGTTAATAGAGATGGGTTAATTTAAGATATAAGAGCAAGCTAGCAATACATCTAAGTGATTGGCCAAGCAGTGTTTTAATTGATACAGTTTCTGTGAGATTATTTTGGGTCTGGGCATTCGGGAACAAACAAGCAGTCTCTGCCTACAAAGACCCAGCAACATCACTCTTGGGCATATACCCAAAGGATGCACACTCATACCATAAGGACATTTGCTCAGCTGTGTTCATAGCAGTATTATTTGTAATAGCCAGAACCTGGAAACAAGCTAGATGCTCATCAACCCAATAATGGATAAAGAAAATGTGAAACATTTATATAAGGGAGTACTATTCAGCAGTAAAAAACAGTGACATTATGAACTTTGCATACAAATGAATGGAACTAAAAAAAAATCCTCAGTGAAGTAACTCAGACCAAGAAGGGCAAACACAGAATGTACTCACTCATAAGTGGATATCAGACATAAAATGAAGGATAACTTGCCCATAGTCCATGACCCCAGAGAACCTAGATAACAAGGAGAGTCCTAAGTGAGACATGTATGGATTCCCCTGGGGAAGAACAAATAGACATGATCTCCTGAGAAAACTGAGAGTGTGGAGGTGGGGGAGAATGAAGGAAGAAAGTGAAGAGGAGTGGAAAGGGGAAGCAGCAAGGAGAACATGAGGTTTACATGAGGAAGAACAGAGAAAGAGAGCAGGGAAAGAGATTTCTTAATTGAGAAAGCCATTATGGAGCTAGCACAAAACCTGGCACTAGGGAAATTCCCAGGAATCCACAAGGATGAACCCAGCTAAGACCCTAAGCAATAGTGGGGAGAATGTCTGAACTGGCCTTACCCTGTAATCAGATTGATGACTAACTTAATTGTCATCATAGAATCTTCATCCAGCCACTGATAGAAGCAGATGCAGAGATCCACAGCTAAGCACTAGGTTGAGCTCCCAGAGTTCAGTCGAAGAGAGAGAAGAAAGGGGTCAAGTCAAGACCGTGCTGGGGATAACCACAGAAGCAGCTGATCTCAGCTAGTGGGAGCTCACTGACTCTGGATTGACATTGGGCAAAGCTGCATAGACCAAACTAGGCCCTCTGAATATGGATGACAGTTGTGTGGCTTGGGTAGCCTGTGGGGCCACTGACAGTGGGGCAAGAATTTATTCCTAGTGCTCAAACTAACTTTTTGGAGCTCACTCTCTATAAATGGAGACCTTTCTCAGTCTAGATTTAGCAATACCTAGCTCATTACTTTGGATCTGCCTCAAAATGATTTGCTAGAATTTGTTGTCTCCCCATGTGAAGCCTTACCCTCTCTGATGCGGATGGGGTGGTGTGTGCAGGTAGAGGAGGGGAGGGAGTAGAAAAGGAATTTGTATGTAAAATGCAGAAAGACTGCTTTAAACTAAATAAAGAAACACACAAACAAATCAATAAATATTGCTATAACTTCCATGGTAATTTATAAGAATTAAATAAATGGAAACACTCCTAGAACAATGTAACCAGCAACATTTGAACAAATGTTTGTGGGAAGAAGTCATCTGCAGAAATATATTACAAAGCAACAGATTGTGACAGAAATTTTGACAAGACAATACTGCTCACCGTGTTGCCAGGAAGTGGAGGAGGAGGGAGAGACTGGACTATATGAATGTCACACACTCCTAACCTAACAATTTATAAGGAAGTGCTCCACCATCTCACAGTTTTGCTACCCTGGAAATGACACCCTTAATTACATGGATATTTGTGAGAAATCCAGAACACAAATTATAGCAATTCCTATCTTATAACTATACGTATCTTTATAACATTCCAATCTAGAAAATTTTGGATAATTTGTTATTTATGCACTAGGAAACCTTTCAGTTGTGCAATACTTATTGAATAACTATTCAGCTAAGATTATTGGGGGGGGAATGGGACCTGAAGGATCTCTAAATCATGGGAAGGACCACTTTAAATTTAAGTATGATTTTTTATTTTATTGAAAATAATTTTTCAATACAATATATTCTGAATATGGTTTTCCCTTCCCAAACTCATCCCAGTTTCTCCTTACTTTACCACCATCCATATATACACTCTTTCTGTTTTATAAAAAAAGGTAGTGATAAACTGAATCCTAATGATATTCAGCTATTCTCATAGATCAGAGCATCATTCTGCCACCATCAGACAAGTTTGTTATTACAGCAAACAGAATTAAATACAGAAACCCATGTCTAAACATTATGCGGAAGGAGAGACAACTTGGAACGCTCAGATTGAAATAGGATATTTCCATCAAGTTCCTCTGCTCAGAGCTCAGGGAATCCAGTGAAAGAGGAGTCAGAAAGAGTGTAAAAGCCAGAGGGGATGGGCAACACCAGGAGATGAAAGTAAGGTCTGCTGAATCAACTGAGAGAAGCTCCTATGAACTCACAGAAACAGTAGCAGCAAGCACAGAGCCTGCTGGGTCAGTATCAGTTCTTCTTTGTATATATGATTGCTATCAGTTTAGTGGTTTTATAGGATTCTCAGTTGTGTGCACAATTACGTCTGATTCTTATGTCTTCTCTTGGGATCTCTTCTGTTGGCTTGCCTTGTACAACTTTGATGTGATAGTTTTTGTTATATATTTTATTTTGTTAAAAAGAAGAAACAAGCTTCTAGGGAATAATAGTATAAAAATTAAACAAAATAGAAATAAAAATAAATAAAAAACAGGAAAGGGAGCCAAAGAAAAAGCTCGAGAAATATATATGCATTTGGTCATATTATTAGAGGGTAAGAACTTGACCAATACAAATCCATGTACAAATTTTTTTTCAAATTTTTTCCTTATGTTCAAGAGCCATTTGGTAAAGAAGGCTTGATTTGTGTGGATTATTCTAGAAATATTTCAACATAAAAATTTCAGAAGCATTTTTTCACATTTCAAGAAATTTTGAAATTTATAGATTTGTCCATCTCTTTTATTTAATTTCTTCATTACTGAAGACATTTTTGGAATCACTACAACTAATCTACATATTTGGAAATATTCAGTCTTTGAAGTGATGACTATGAAGCAGTTTTTAAAAAACTTCATTGTTAATATCCCTACCAAGTCATTAAATTTGCTGTTTATTATCATAACCGGCCTAGTTTTGTTATGGATTATATTTATAACATGGACTTTTACTACCTTATTGATGTTACCTTTACTGTGTTTGTATGTGTCTTATAAACATAACATATGGTAGGTATTAATATGGTTATTAATATTTGCCACATATTTTCTATTTCAGAATTTTTTAAATTGATGATGGCAATCTTTGTTTTTAACTAGATTTTGACCCAAAATAACATAATTGTTAACATGGTTTTACTCATGTCCATCCCTTACTGATTCTTTATTTGTCCTGCCATCTATTGGAATTTTTAACCTCCTCTTTCCCATTTTTTTTCTTGGGTACATTTCTGTATTTCTTCTTCTTTACTTACATTCCTTTTCCCCCATGAGTTTTTTTTAAAGAACTTTCCTTATGAATTATAGAGCATGCCCCTTCCTATAAAAACTATCTACTTCAAAGCCATCCCATCATAGAATATATAAGGAATTTATAGTGCTATATATCCGGTTTACTTAGTTTTTCCCCATTCTTCCAAATGTAAAGTGTTGTGTCTCTGAGTGTGTGCATATGCATATTTGTGTGTGTGTGCACGTGTGTGTGTAGATGTATGTATGTTTGGTTGGCTTCTTCAGAAGTGTGATCAGATAGATATGAGTATATTCAAATACAAGAATATAGCTGTATCTATCTACTGTCATTTTCACTTATATCAACCCATTTAAATTTTATAAAATAATCATTTGAAGGACTGCAAAATTTATTTTAAAGTTGTTAATGTGTGTCATATTTTTTTTCTATTTTGGTGTCTTCATTTTCTAAGGTTAAATTTTCTGTGTTGTTACTGTTTATGTTACCAGACTTTATTTTGTTTTTGAGGCAGGGTATAACTATGGAAACACCTCATGTGGAACTCCCTGCATAGTTCAGACTGATCTTGACTTCACAGAGATCTCTCTGATTCTGTCCCTCTTCTTCTGTCTCTGCCCTTACCCTTCTCCTCTGCCTTCCTATTGTTGGGATTCAAAGCATCTTCCTCCATATATGACTTTTTTCAATAGACATTTGCACTGGGTTTTCTGCTAGAATCTCCAAGCCATTTTTCAAAAGAAAATACATTTACTTTTTTTTCTTTCAAATTTTATTTGAAGGATAATTATTTTTGGACATGAAATTATATTTCAACTTTTACTTTTAGGTTTGAATATTGATTGCTACCTTTTGAGAGAAAACAAAACAAAACAAAGCAAACAAGCAAAATACTTGAGACCAGAGTTATCATGCTTCTGTGTATAAGTAGGAAGTTACAGTCTTTGTTTTCAGGATGTGGGTAATCTCTTGCTATTGTAGAAATTTTATGAATTCATCTTATTTGGGGATTGAGGCTTCTGTGTGCAGGATCTTATTGCTTCTTCAGTTCAAAATGATATTTGGGAAATACAGACAGCATTGATTGGATTTCCTGTCATTGGCCTTACCAGGTTTGGACTTTTGATGGTGTGAAAGTGATGGTGTGAGCAGGAGTAATTATTCAAAAATAACCACGTTTTGGCATTTAAATTTTGACCTGATGATCAGCAACATGTTGTCTGATTGTCTTCCCTGTGCTGAGCAGTATCAGGGAGCAGAGCTTCTCAGTTAGTCACATCACAACAGAGGTTAGCAACCTTCTCCTCAGCAGTGCAGTGTATGCTAAGCCATCATATTTAGTAAACCAAATATGGCAAGCTTATTTTTACTCTATCATGTTTTCAATTTATGATAAAGATATAATGCCACTATATTAAGAACATCTGTTTTGACTCATCCTTTGCATTGCTTCCTTTCATGAATGACAATTGTTCAGAACCCTAAGTAATTTCCATAGATCACTGAGACTTTTTTTGCCTATTTACCTTTTTCTCTAAATATCATTTTTTTGGTTTCTATTGTTTTTTCTATATTATAATTTCACAATATCTTACCACCTACTTTCTCATATTGAGTATTATTATTTCTGTTCTGGAATTTCCATTTAAGTTTTTATTAATAATTATTTTTATTATTATATTGATTCATCTTACTATTCATATTTGTATTTTATGTATATCATTTGCAATAACAAAAGGACATGTTTATAACCTAATTTTGATATACACACCATCTGTTTTCTTCTAAAACTAGACTACCTTTATGTTTCATCAAACCTAGCAAATAGCAGTACTACAATACACATTGTGGATTACATTATTGAAAAATCATATTTTGTTTTTCCTTTAAGATACTTAGTTTTGTTCTATCAATAACAAATCTAATGTCAAATATTTTATATTTTCTCAGCCTTGATTTTCAGTTTTTCTGAAGGATGGTTCTAGAATAATTTTACTCTTTGATTACAATAGTCCTACTACAAAGTCTTTTCTTGATTATATGCCTGTCTTACTTTCAGGTTTGATTAAACTGTTTGGCATTAGTCTTGGGGTTTCTCTTACTGGATAGAGATACCACGACCATGGCAACTCTTAGAAAGGAAAACATTTAATTGGGACTGGCTTACAGTTCAGAAGTTTAGTCCATTGTCATCATGGCATGAAGCAATGTGGCATACAGCCAGACATGGTCCTGGAGAGGTAGCTGAGAGTTCTACATCAAATTGGCAGGCAACAGGAAGAGAGAGTGAGCCACTGGGCCTGGCTTGAACTTCTGTAACCTCAAAGCCCAGCCCCCAGTGTCACACTTCTTTAACAAGGCCAGACATCCTAATCTTTTGAATAATGTCACTAGTTATAAACCTATGGAGGGTCATTAATATTAAAACCATCCCAGAATTCTAGTTTATTACACATGGTATAAGTTACAGCACTCTGAAACTTTATTATCAAAGACTGATTATTACATCTAAACAAATATTCACATTATCTTGTGATGGGCTTGTGCAGCCATTTTGGCAAAATCACACAGTGCTTATTCCAATGTTTAACAACTAGAAAAATCCTACACATCATCCTCCAGGAACTGGAGCCACGGTAATTAACTTGGGACACAAATTTTGTCCTACTTTATGGTCAGGAAAGTTCTTTCAAGCAGAAATCTGTGGCTATTGTTCCATTTACTTTATGTATTGCTGTAAGCCGGCTCTTTCTTTCATTCATAATATAAACATCCATGCTTCCTCTGATTTTTCTGATCTTTTATTGACTTACAATTGGAGAGAAAGTAAACAGCTCTTTGTCATGGAAAGATATGAAATTATGTATTGATATTGTTATATTGTGGTGCAGGTAAGTAAACTAGGCAAACTGTTTATGTATATATTATACATACAAAAACCCCATGACTTCATTGTGAAATTATTCTTCCACCTCTGGAATACTAAACAAAGAAGTTTTTTTAAAAATCTGAATGTATCTTCTGTAAAAAAAATAAAATATATGAAATAAATTATGGAAAGTTATTTTAAAAGCCTTTACAATGGAAGATCCTTCTTTTAAGTAGTATGCTTTTATTAATATGAGTAATCAATACATTTTAATAACAGGAATAATAATAATAACCCTTATCAAGGATATCATGTTGTTTGTAGATTAGTTATACATTTCCAAACTCCATGTTACAGACGCATCTGTTGTCAGCTCTCTGCCAAAAGCATAAGCATCTGAGCTTTAGAACGACACACAACTACATCTCTATTTGTCTGAATAAACGTCTGTGTGTGATATGTTTACAACTGCTGCCACACTCCGTCTCTCCACCCTGACAGTTAGGGAGAGATTATAGTATTTCGCTCTACGGAATACAAAGTATGTTCAGCACTTTGTGCTGAGGCGCTGCGGCTTTAAAGTGTTTACAGTTTTTTCTCACATTGAATCTTCTCCATCCAATAGTACATATTGCATGGGACTTTACATTGCTGAATCAAAGACAGAGAAAAGTTCCATAAAATTTAGACAGCTCAACACATGTGGTCACATAGAGATTAAAAGAAACAGATAGTTTGGTGAGTGAAATAAAATAATAAACTCTAATAAACAAACAATATTAAAAACATCACACACCCCACAATTAATTTTTTAATCAATTTTTCTTTATATGTTGCAGTTTATATTATGTAAAAGCACTTTCAAATTGTAGACTGTGTAAAGAAAATATGCATTTTTATAATATTTTCTTAGGGTGAATATGAGTAAAAAGTAAGAAAAGTTGTTTATTTGTACACAGACACACACATATATATGTGTCAAATATATATATATTTGTCTCTTAAATAATGTGTAATTTATGGACACTGACATCTCAATTCCTCAGAAACTCATATAAAACTTTTTTATTTTAATCAGCTATTATTGTGGCAAAATACATCAAATAATAAACTTAAAATACTTTTACATATTTAGAAATGCATGTTCATGTGTGAGAGAGTGTATCTCTCTCTCTCGTTCTTTCTCTGTAACAATAGAAGATAAGTATGTCATGAATTTGAAAGAGAGTATGGGAGGGTTATGCCTAGAATATGGGGAAAGGAAAGAGAAGGGGGAAAATGACCCAAATATATTATAATCTCAAAAGTAAAAAAATAATCAAAAATATAAAAATGTTTAAAAATAGCCTGACATACCCCTTTTGAAGGGAAAGTAAGTGGAAGGTTTGTGTTGGCTCACAGTCGTTTAGATTCATGGTCAATTGACGCACAACATTAGGCCTCTTCAGGGCAGGGCATTATGATGGGAACATGCAGCTTCAGATGCTCCTTCTCTGTCTACCCAGGGTGAAAGACAGACAGGAGGCGCTATAGCTCCAGCATCCATTTGAGGGCTCCCCACCCCCCACCGAACCTAACCTCTTACATTTTCTTCACTATGCCAGATATGATGAGAAACATTTGTGATCCACACATTCAAGAGGCTACAAGTTAACGTAGCACAGTAAAGAGCAAGCTATTCTCCTCCTCCATTCATACGACAGAAATATGCTTAGTAGAAATGTGCTCATGTCATGAGGACTCCAGTAAAGAGCAACTGGCTGGTCATGAAGCTTTCAGAGACACAAATGTGCAAACCAACCTATGCTAGGGTTTCCTCTAGGAAAGTCGGGCCTTAAAAACAAACAAACAAATAACGAACATATCTTTTTCAAAAATAGAAGGAATACAGGAAAGAAAATAAAAAAGAAATTACCATCCTATATTACCCAAATCCTAACCATAACACATTTGATTCTCTAAAATTTTGATGGACAGCTTGATTACTATTGACTAGAAGCCTTGAAGATGTTATCGATACTGATTTCCATAAAACTATACGGGGATCATATGCAGTATACAAGGAGAATCACGATAGCTTACAGTTTACCATGGCACATGTCTTAACTAGAGATAAAGTGCTGACCTGGCTCTGGGCCCTTAAAGCACTAAGTTGTAATGATTGAACTTACCAGAGTGACAGGAAACACATCAAGATATTAAATGTGCACACCACTGTTAACTTTTCACTATTGTTGTTACATATTGCATATTTCTGTTCAAGTCTCAATGACAAAGGCTATTTTGCATGTTATGCATTTCTCTGTAACTTTGATAAATTTTAACCTGTTTTGCAAGCTTTATATTCATATTACGTGGTAAAAATGATAAAACTACCAAGTATACATATTTTATACATTTTTTTCATTTTCATAATGAAAAGGTACAATTTTTCATACTTTTCCATAATTTTTTCTACCTTCTTTGAATGTTTGTTCAAATTGTAACTCTAGAGTAAATATAAATGAAATAAGATTTGTTTTATATTTGAGACAACAAATTGTAATTCATGTCCTTGGAAGGCCACATCTTCCCGCTATTCCCAGTGGAGCCTCTCCAAGCAAAGGAGATTCTACTTCTTCCTAAGAACTAGTCAAGTTGCTTTTTTATAATGCAGGTTTAGCTTGACCTCATATGAAAATACTTTCTAAAATCCCATACAGAAATAGATCATATCTTCCTAGGGAAACTGTTTCACATTTTTCATTTCCCTCAGGCTTAGTTACAGTACAAACAATTTTGCTATCAAATACTCTAATTAGTTATAAGAGATGAAGAATGAAACAGAAAACTGGGGAAAAAGAATATGTAGCCTTGCATTGAAAATCAGTCTTGACATAGGTCACATAAGTTTGAATCACTGTTTCCTTTGCTTGCAGTCTGTTGCTAGGTTTTCTCCTCTGGAAGGAGGAGATTACAGATGCATGCATTCTTCCTTTCCAACCACAAGGCACATAAAGTGTCAAGTTTATTTAGGTTTTAAGTGAGAAAAAAATAAGGTAATCCCTCAGTGCATATAGCATCTAATTATCACCTTTTCTATTTTCATCTCATTAAATAATAATTTTCTCAACTAAAGTTTAGTATTTTCCTAAAATTACAGTAATACTTCAAAGAGCAAACATTTGAATCATTCAGCTAATGAGAAATTAAAAATTTTAATATTTATTTCTGTGTCAAAGTGACAAAATTTAGGAAATAATGATCATGAAACCTGGTACAGGAACGATATAATAAGTTCATTATTATATTGTTTAAGGAAGAAGAGAATAGATACATTGTTTTCTAAAAAATATAATTTTAAGATATATGCTCAACTTCTAAAAATTGTTCAAATCTATCTCTTCATAGACATGTATAAATGTTTGCCTGACATTATATATTCTTTTTCTCCATACTAGAAGTTGGGCAGAGCAAAACTTGAGAAATGGTACTGCCCCTCACGCAATAAGGCTGGGCCACTAATTGCTTTCTCAGAAGGGGCAGCATCTGTGTTGCCTTGTAATCCTTCCTTCCTTCCGTATTAAAACTAGTTTCCCTGCTCTGTCCCCTCATAAAGAGTGGTCTGTCTCCTTATTGATTTCTGTTGAGAAACTCAAGTCCACTCTTTGCTTCCTTCAGCTTAGGCTACAACTTTGGATCCAACAAAAGACAAAGTTTCAGAAATGGCTTGTTAGAAAGCCCCCACACCAGCCTTGTGAGGCACTGCCACTCATTACAGCTGACAGGAGCAAACACGTTAATCTCCACAGAGCTCTCCCTACACGATGTATGAAACAATAATCCTCCCCCGCCACCCCCATTCCCTCCCTGAAGTAGGGAGGGCGGGAGAGGAGAAGGGGGAGAAAGGGAGGGGGAGAACTTGAGGGAATGGGATAGTGGAGAAGGAGGAAGGACAGAGAGGGAGAGTAAGGAAAGAGATATCTTTATTGAGGGAGCCATTATGGGGTTAGCAATAACCTGGCACTAGAGAACTTCCCAGGAATCCACAAGAATAACCCCAGCTAAGACCCTAAGCAATACTGGAGAGGTTACCCAATCTGACCTTGCCCTGTAGTCAGATTGATGACTATCTTAAATGTCACCATAGAAACTTCATCCAGCAATTGATGAGAGAAGAGGCAGAGAGCCACAGAGGAGCACTGGGCTGAGCTCCCAATGTCCAGTCAAGGAGTGGGAGGAGTGAGAATATGAGCAGAGGTCAAGACCATGATGGGGACACCCACTGAAACAGTTTATCTGAACTAATGGGAGCTCACTAACTCCTGCGGGACAGGGAAGGAACCATAGCATAAGACCAAACTAGGCCCTTGAAACGTGGGTGATAGTTGTGTGGCTGGAGCAGACTGCCTGGACACTGGAAGTAGTGGCGCCAGAATTTATCCTTACTGCTTATACAGGCATTTTGGAACCCATTGTCTTTGGACGGATACCTTGCTCCGCCTAGATATAGCTGGGAGGGCCTTAGTCCTTCCACAAAGCAATTGGAATGGATGGGGGAATGGGGTGGGGACATAATTTAGAGGACACAGGAGGAGGGGAGGGAGTGGAAGCAGGGATTGGTATGTAAAATGAAAAAAATAGGGTTTTTGTCAGTTTTTTATAATAAAAAAATATAATAAGAAACACAGTTACTATGTCACTTCAAGGTAAAGGGAATGATGCCAATGGATGAGAAAGTAGCATGCTCTCTCTCCTTTCCTCCCTCCCCTCTTTCCTCTTCCTCTCAGAAAGTTTGCTATAGATAAGTGGTTGTTTGAAAACATTTTGGGGGCAGTTTTCCTGTGTTAAATTATTTTAGTGATGAGAACTATTTGTCAAAAACTCTCATATTCAAGCTATCAGGTTCTAGAGACAGGAAGAATGATAGAGATAATCAGTGTCTGATGTGTGCATTGTGGAATTCCACAGGAAATCCCATTAGTTGGTACATGTAGTGATATGGGGGGCGCAGGCCTGCTTTTCGTCCCGCCCGGCT
>LOJH01028416.1:2026-17310 GCA_001685095.1 Ellobius talpinus
GCTTGCAGTGGTCTGCCTGAAGCTATGCCTACAGGCCAGTAAAGGGCCCCAGATATCATTACAGATGGTTGTGAGACACTATGTGGTTGCTGGTATCTGAACTCTGGTCCTCTGTGAGAGCAGCCAGTGCTCTTAACCACTGAGCCATCTCTCCAGGCTCTTTCATTGTTTCTAAGCCTCAGGACCTTTTAAGTTCCCAAAACAGTGGCCTACTTGCATTTCTCAGATGTATCCCACTCTCTTGTTTACTTATCTCCTGACAAGACTTGTTGAGATAGCTACACTTTTAGAATGGCCATAAAAAGAGAAATTTAGACATGAGTTAAAACATGTCAGTCCTTTACCTAGTTCTTATTCCTTCGCATTTACATCACTGTAAACCAAAGTTTTTGCAAACCTGGCCTTGGCTACCACCGAAACTTTATCTATAGTCACTCTCAAATCAAATGATGGTTTTGTTTGTGGGTTTGTTTTGTCTTGTTTTTAAACATGATTAGTATGTTTGCTCAGGGACTTACTTGTTTCTGTTCACTTTGCTTGGTAGGTTCTTCCTCCAACACCATCTTGGTGTCTTGCTTTCATGTCTTTGCTCTCTGTTCTGAAGACTGTTTTCCACCAAGAACTTTGAAGGTTTCATTATTCCTGTCATAGAATACATGCTTTTCTTACTATTTATCTCTGTGTGATCAGAACACATGGCTGATTCAGCCCTTGACTTTGTTTTGTTCACAGTGATATACAACAAATATGAAATTTTAGTATCGAAAATGTGCTCAATAGTTTTTCCCCAGGGAAAGTCCTTTTTCACCTTCCCTTTTTCTAAAATTTCTCTTGTGCTAGCATTCCTTCTCAACTGAGCTCACCACCAAAAAAAAACCCCTTCATATATTTCTTTGCCTCCTGTGATAGCCTACACGATGCCCTGAGAGATCTCTGCACCAAATAGAGTTGATTATTCTGACATTGAATCTCTATTCTTTCCACACATAGCTATCTATATCTCCCATCTATGTGCGTGTGTGTGAGTGTAGTGTGTGTGTGTGTTTACCTTTGTGCTCTTTTCAGCTTGATGTTTCCCTGTAAGCATATGCTTCAGCCTGAAACCCTTACAGAGAGATGATTTGCTTTTTATTTCTCTTTGGACAAATAGTGAACACTCAGTAGCTTTTGTAAAATTGAACATAGTAATTTGTAGAGTTCTTTAATCAGGAATCAAATTGTTTTAAACACCTATTGACTGACCAATACTGTGATTAACTCCTCTTCTTCTCAAGTAAAATAATAATAAAGGAGAATAATAAAAGGATTATGACAGAAGCTTGTAGTCAGCTCTACCATGTGACCCATAGCCTAAGACTTTCAAGGTAAGCCAGAAGAGGGTCCTCCTGTGGAAAGGTTAGAGAAACAAAGACTTTTCAGAATCATTTCTTAAGGCAAACATTGCATTTAATGGCATTGATTATGTATCAACTCCTCCAAACAGGATTATCCTGAGAAACCTTCATGACTTATGGAAGAAATAGTCTTGCCTTGACTCTGGAGGATAATGAAGCACAGTTGTTGAAACCACAGACATATACAATTAATGTGTTTAGAATTAGCTTCCTCACTTCAAATAAATCTGGGAGGGTAGTGGTGGAGCTTCCTTCAACCTGGCTTCAAGGAAAAGCTTTTGAGAGAGCCTCCTGGGCCATTGAATACAAGATGGCTTGTACTCTGGATTCTTCTGTCCATGTTAGAGTTGCCAGATAGTAAGTACAGTTACAGGAAGAGAACCTAAACAACTTTTGAAAGCATGGAAGCCATCTCCATACCTGTTATCTTAGTTAAGAATTTAAGGATTCTATTACTGGGATAAAACACCATGACCAACAGCTGCTTGGGAAGCAAAGGGTTTATTTCATGTTTGACCTCCAGGCATCAGTCCACTAGGTTAATTCAGGACGGGATCACAAGCAGAGGCCAGGGAGAAGTGTTGTTCATTGGCTTGGTCAGATTACTTTCTTATACACTCAGGACCATCTGAACAAAATTGTCACTGTCCACAGTGAGCTGGGCCCTTCCACATCAATCATCAGCCAAGAAAATCAATGACAAGGTTACTACCTATAGGCTAACCCAGTGAGAGGAATTTTCTCAACACAGGTTATCTCCAAGTTAACATTAAAGTAACCAGCATACTTGGGGACAGGAAATCTCAGCTTCCTTAGCATCCAGAAACCTTAAGTACCACTGCCTTTATTTCCTGCCTTCTCAAAAAGTTCTATTCTGTGGAGCCAGGAAACTCCTGCCTTTGTCTAAACTGATGCATTTTACTGACTTTTTGTTAGAACTTAAGAGAAAAGAAACCAGTACATTGTGAACATGACAAAGTAGTCTGCCTTTATTTTGATGTTATACTTAAATTTGATGGGATGTCAATTCAAGAACAACCTATTGACAGCATATTCACTGAAGAAACACTCAGACTGGAAAGCACCAAACTTTCTGCTCAGACATTTTCCACATCCCAAACTGAATATTACACCACAAAACTGTGTTATGACTGAGAAACAGTGAAAAATAAATAATGCTGAGGAAGGTGGCTGGAAGTCATGGACTTCAAACAGCTATGGAGCAACCATAAGAGAACAACAAAAAATATACCTGACAGGGAGTGGTTACTGGTTTTACCTGAATAAAGGGTAATTCTGGGATGGGGGGAATGTCATTAATTAAGAAAGTCTTAGCAAGGAACTTGCCTTCAGGAGAGTAGATAATGAAAATCCTCTCTGTGCATGTTGCTGTTTCACTCCAAATATACACAGGAAAGCAATCTTTCAAAAATATTTAGAGTTGGATTTGGTAGTAAGGACAAGTAGATGGAAGGTTTTCAAGGAAAAATAAATGTTTTCTAATGAAATATTGCTTTAAAAATCATATGCTGCCATGCTTCATCCTTAGAAAACACATGTTAATTTTGTGTTTAAACTGCCAGTTCACAGGGAAGTGATCTGAATCCCCTGTACCCCTGAGAGATTTTTTTATCCTTTTCATATTCCAAGCCAACTTAAAATACTGCGCAACTGCCAGACCTCATATTTAAAATATGCGCTTATCATTCAACTCAGGGTAACATCAGCACACTGGAAACTGCATTCTAATTAATAAATCAGAGACTTGACCAGTGAACCATCACTCACACATATGAGATGGCAATAGTGTGAACCATTAAAAATAGTAGCATGCTGTTACTCTTCTAGGAAGGGTGGAAATCAGCCTTTTTGGGTTTATTGGCCTACATTATTTATCAGTGTTTGGCTTTAATATATGAATTTACTCAACATCGAATGAATATAATATTTCTCCTAGAATAGACAGCATTAGTCTGTATCTCCGACAAACTGTCAATAGGATAACGAGCCCGCGAGGGGGCATGCAATCAATGATGTGCACCTAGTGGTTTCTTGCCTTGGGTTGTTTTAGGAAAATATTGCTTTTTCACTTTCACTCTTGCTCATAAGCACAAAACAAGCAAACGTAGATCACAGGGAGGAAAAGAAAAACACCTTTACTCCAGCTTAATATGATTTCAAAAAGCAAACTGCAACTTCTACTAATATACTAGGAGCTGGCAGGCACGCTTGTTCCAACGTGCAGGCAAATACAACGACAGAGAAAAAGCACAAAATGAAATGAAATTAAAGAAAAATTAAAGAAAGAAACTCTTGGGGAAAAGAAGAAGCTTGCAAAGCCAGTAAGTTAGAGTGTGGCTAGGAGACAGAGGTGGTACTGCTCCTCTCCTACTTCTCTTCTCTAGCTCACTCCTTCCCACACATCCAGGCCGTGATATACATCCCTGATGACATAGGGCTTGTCCACAATTCGTTCATGTACATTTAGCTTTCCTCCAACAGCTCGTGCTTTGTTGCTGCAGCTGAACTTCCAAACCCGGGCACTCCAAGCGGATGTGGAAGTTTAGCTTGGTGGTTGATGCTCCTGCTACCTTTCTTGTATGTACTGGTAACTCCTTACATGAAACTGTACTGTTGGATCCAAGATGTCTCCTAAATTCACTCTTCATATTTACCAGCCTAACTTCGTCACTCTAATAACCTGCTCACAACTCTCAGATGGGTTTTTTGATGAGATTCATCTTTTCATCCGGAGCTTAAAAGAAATTTGAGCATATGCGAAAAGAAAAAAGTCACAGAGATCATAGCTTCTAATTGAAGCAGTCACAGTTTTGAATATGTTTCAGAGTTAAATTAAAAAACTGTGGCTGTCCTATATTCTTCCAGCTGATACTGCTGATCTATGTATCTGGAATGACAGGAGAGATGGCTGATTTTGCAGTTAAGCAGCCTTAGACACCCTGCAACGGACTCCCAGGAGATACAGCAAACAAAGAGTAGAAGATAATGCTAAGTAACTACACATTACTTCTAATCTTGGGCAATTGAGGCAGCCAAATAGAGAACTATGTAACTCTAAGTGTCACCTGCATACCATGTGGAATACAATCAGTAATGGCAGAAGCCACTTCCTACGTGATTGTCCCAGAAGGCAAGAAGAACCAGGGAGAAATTCTCGTCTCGTGGATGTAACACTGAAAAGAGTCATTAATTATGAATGATTTTCTTAAATTTGCCTGGACATAGACAAATTCACTTGATCAATCTGTCTCTGCCTTGACATAAGTGTGGTTGTTTCCCCCTACTGAATCACTTTCAACTTAAATTTGATCATAAAAAGATTGAGAAAACCACAGCCAGAAGAGGAAAAGCCAGGTATACAAAGAACCAGCAATAAGAAGATAAATTTGATTGAGATAAGGTAATAGCTATCTGTTGTGTAAAAGACCAAAAAAAAAAGAAAAAAATGGGTGGACACAAAAAATAAAGAGTTTACCCAACATCTGGATGGAATTCTTCAAAAAGCTTCCAAATAAATAAGTCATAATAAACCAGAAGATCAGTCCAATTCAGCAAAACATCAGCCCTGTTTAACATTCAAAAATTGCCCTCTTTATTTCTTGTGAGCGCCTTATAAATAATTAATCCATCCAGCATAAGATTGCTTCACAATGGATGAGAAGCAATTGAAAACTGTTCCTACAAACAACTAATACCTAGAAAATTAATGGAAATAGGAAGATATAAAGCTTGGGTGTAGAGTACCAGGACTTAGAAGGTGAGTTCTGGAATACATTATGTTGCAAAAACGATTGCTATCTATCCCATGTCAGATTTAAGGCACTACTTGTGAAGTGAAAGTGTTATCTGCCCTGTAGTCACCAAAAAGAAAGGACACTGATGACAGACCAAAGAAATGATTGTACCCAAGTCTTAGTGAACCACTGAGCTCATTGACAGAATATGGGTGAGAGGTAACTTACAGGAACACAGGTGGCTCAAAGGCAACTGCTTAGCTGAAAAATCCCACCCCAGCATGAGTGATGACTCATGAAAGCTGCCTCCCTAGAGTTGTATGGATGAATTTCAGGCAACTCAGCTCCTTGGAGAGTTTCCATGAATAACAGAGACAGGAGAGGAATGACAGGCATGGGAGAGGCAGTATTCATTGCCCAGTTCACTGAGTAGGATAGAATTGTGTTCACAGGAGGATTAAGAAAGAGGATGATTCAACAGAGACCTTGGGGCTGATACAGGGATTTAGTGGGTTGGCTGAGTCCCAGGGTGAGACATGATTTTTATGTGATAGGAAAGTCTTTAGCAGATCAGAATGACTTAAACCGGCATGTCCATCAAGTTTATATGGTGTTAGCTCAAACAAGAGGAGAGGTGAGAATTGCAAGGCAGATAAAGGACAAAACAGACATGATTTTGATTGGTCTGAGGTCCTTAGAAAAAGAATAACAGAAACTCAAATGCTGTTCTAGTGAGATCCAGAATAATTTGAAGCTTGGACAACAGTTCACAAGAAGACATAAATGATAAAATAGCACAAAATGAAAAGAAATGTTACACTGTCCTTGGGATGGAAAGCAGGCTGAGTATGCTGTGTACACAGGCGATGGGAATTGTTCAAGCACCTTGAGCCCTATCAGAAGTCAGCTAAGGCTGACAGAATATCTAGGGTCATGGTATTAGCTTAGAATCTCCCAGAAACGGAGTCTGATCAAGCAGAAAGCATGGCAAGCAAAAATATTTCCCTTTACATCCTTTAACCTGAGTCAGGATGAACATCATAAACCAGTCCCACTAGGACTGTCAGGGTGAGGAGATATCTCGTGGCCTCAGGAAGCAGTAATACCCCAGGAAAGAAAATAAGATTGCTCATGGAAGATGCCTGTGGTCTATGGAGGACTAGATGTGATAGTGTATCCTATCCATGCCACTGGACCCAACATCACTCTACTAACAAAACAATGATAGAAGGGATGAGTTACTTTTTAAATACTGGATCTTACATCTCTTTAGCTCCTATGTTTGTCACATCATGTGAACTTTTTCGCTCAGACTATCTCTGACCCACTTCTCAACTCTACTTAACTTTTATTGCTTCAAACATGATAGATCACAGATAATAATCCAGATGTCCTATGGCTTATATAGTACACAAATTATATTTTATTCATACTATGGAATAATAGAAAAATTAGCAAATCATTCATTCATACAACCTCAATGATTCTCCAGTGAATTATGCTGAATGGAGAAACCAACATGAAAAAAGTAACTGAAGCCATCTTACACCCTGAGCNTGTATTCAGTTAAAAAATAGTAAATATACAAAAGTAAATCAAGTAAAATTAAGTCATTATCAAGAAACAAAACAATCCACAAAATGATGGCAAAAATTACTTAGATTTTGGAATTATAGTACGGACTTCAAAATTTTCAGTCAATTCACTGAGCAGTCTGGTCCCAAATAGGGCATGACTAAACTGATGATATATTCTTGAGGAGAGAGGTAGAAGTTAAAATAGGTAACAAGGAATTGTAGAAATGCAGAAAATATGATAATAGAGAGGAATTCTTCTATTGAGTTCATCAGTAGATTTTTGTCAAGGTGAAAGAATTAAGAAATGTGATCATGCTTCAATATAAGTTATTCCAAATCAAATACAATTTAAAAAGAATGAAAAAGAAGAATAATGTAACATAGCATTAAAGGGCAGCTGTACTCAGTTGGCAAAGCTATAATATGTGTTATCTTCACAGAATCTGGGAACCTTTCAGCTACGAGTTTCACTCACTCAAATGGATGGTGGGAACTTTTAATTGCACACATCTTAAGCAGTTCACCCTCTGTAGACTTTTGGAGCTGTAGGCTTCCCACGTTTTCTTCTCCTTCTCAAAGTTATGAACTCAAAATTCTAGTTTCTCTGGCCTTCATAATCTCCAATTCTTTAACTTATTGAACAAATGGGACTCTATCTAGATTGGTACACTTGTAGGGAATGTGTGCTATCTGTCTTCTCCCAGGTTCTATAACCCTTGTCATCAACCATCTAGTCTTTCAAAGCAGCTCCTTTGTTTGTTTTTGTCTGATTTTCTCTTTGTGCTGATAGGTCAATTCTGATCTTCACGATTCCAAATTTTCTAAAAGGAAATGACCAGATTGTAACTTTTCGACTGGAGTTATGTCACTGTAGCCTTGTATTTCTGCCAGAGTTTAAGGCATTAGAAGAGAAATCAGGAGTCTTTCGGAGGTCATCATTGCTTCCCACTTCCCCCAGCTCCATTAATGTGGACAAATGTGATGACCTCCTGACAACTTGGTGTCCTTATCTGGAGGTTTACAGTACTGTAATTGTTTCCAGATCTTCTCTCAACATTTTGAATCTAGGGCAGAGAACCAAACACAAATCTCTGTAGATTTACCTGGGAACTATTTTTCCCCTTCATTTGACAGAGTAAAATAATGACTAAACTCCCAACCTGTTCTGCTGCTGCTGTGGCTCCTGCTCACACAGATGGAAATTACACACAATCGGCCCAGATATAATGGAGTTCTCAAACTCTTTTACGAACCATGACAAACATTGAAGGAATGGTTGGCTTATGGTGAACACCCCGCATTTCACCACAGAATTAGCAAAGAATGGGTCCAAATCCTTCTAGTATTTTCCCCATCCTTCTCAAAACTCAAAACACCAATGAAATTCATCTCTCTCTCAGGCACATATTTATGGAGAAGAACATTAACATGTGAGCAAGAGTACCCTCAATAGAAGATAAGGCTAGAAATAAAATCCACAATGTTAATAACCTTCCTCTCTGCATTCATATTTCTGATAATCAGATAATTGCAGATTAAAAGACTCCACTCTGTCCTTCTGAAACATACAAAAGCATTCAAACATTTTCTGTTGACCCTCAGAGCAGAAGCCTGAGAAGAAATGACATCTAATGTGGGTTGTTTTTAGATTGCATTTCCTGGCGCCTTGGCTAACTTAATGGTTTTAGATTTGTCTTCCCTTCTGTGCTTCTGCTGAAGTGCATCTGAGCTCCTGCCTGCCACCGTACCATCACAGGAGCTGCAGGACAGTTACTGAGGCAATATTTTAGAGAGAATTTCCATGATAATATTGTTTCTAATGTGCTATTAATGGAGGATGTCTTTGAGTTGCTCTTTATTATCTGTTGATGGGAAAATCACAAAATGTTTGTTAGACAAGTACTTCAGAGGTAGTTTCACCCTACTCAGATCACTTTCCAAAACTAAAATGAGTTGTTTGGAGTAGTATTTCAATACCTAAGGGAGGAAAGCCTGCTCAACCATATTTTAAACAATAAGAGTGATTTTCTTTTTCTAGTGAAGCCTGTGTTGCTCAAGCACAAAATTTAATTAATGGGACTTCTTTTCCTTCCCAGGTCATTCCAGTTGAACTTACTTTAACTGAATGTAAAAGCATAGGAAAGTCTCAGGGGAATTTCTTTTCCAGTGTTAGAAATATAGAGATTTATTACAGGGTAAGATGAAGGAATCGAAGCCCATGAATGTGCATGAATGGGCTGTGAATTTCACCTAGAATGAGTCTTTAGGGAGTAATGTGCCCATCACACCATTAGCTCTCTACCATCATGGTACCAATGGTCAAACCTGAGAGTCTTTACTGGAAATGCTCCAACTTTGATAGACTGGAGTGAATGTATGAACTTGAGTTTCTCTGGATACTTTAACAGGAATGAAGAGACCCCAGAGAATCCTTAAAGACAAGCACTGACGAGATGTTTTTCCTCTATAATCTAAGAAAAACTGTAGTTAAGATGATCTGTGTATACAAAATGAGGTAGGGATTAGGCATGCTCCATCATTTGCCTGTATCCTCAAGGTTAGACCAGGTTTTCATGCTTCTTCTGAAAGCAATCCAGCATTCTTCATTTCCTAACAAAACATATTTTATTTTTGTACATTCTATTGAATATGTAAAAATGTTTTTAAAAGAAGTTTGTACTTCAGCAGAGCAGTAGAAAACAAAAACGAAAACTTTTAAGTGGAAAGTTCTATGTGGATAAAACCCCATGTTCACTGCAATCTGATAATGTAACATTTATGAGAATATTAATAACAGAGATGACGATAATGTCATTGAGTACAACATCAATCTCTGGCTATTTAGCAAATACTTTACTTGTTTAATTAAATCCTCACAGAAATCCACTGGGCTAGCAACTGGTATTATTTCATTTGGCCAAGAAGTTCATTTGCTTAGTCTAGGTGAAGAATCACTACATGTTTGAAATGGGATTTGAACCTGGAACTAACAGATCAAGAAGCCGCAATAGAGCCTGGTGCTTCGACAGTTTGGGTCAGGATTCTATTGAAAGTCAGAGTAGACCACTTTTATTCTGTCCAGTCTGCACCTTGATTTCATATAAAACAAGTACTGACTTTAGAGCAGAAGTTATTACTGTCTTTATATGTATGTCTTCCTTAAAGACAACCAACAGACTGTAAAGTTCTCCAAAGCATGATCTGTGAAAACGCATCCCTGAGGTTAAGATTTGGCATTTAGAATTTCTGGCTCAAGTATAGAATCTTTCAAATTTCCCTGTCAGAAAGTCCCTTTTACCGCTACAGTTCTGAAGTATAAATTAATTCAGTGTCTGTGGTAAACCACCCTACACACTTTACCACTGCAGTCTGCTTGGTTTTAGTGGTTATAGGAGAGAAATTTTGTACCTTTGGTGTCATATCCTCAACTAGGGCCTGAAAAGGTCTTTACTTGGTATTCTTAGAGGTAGGTAGTTTAACTCAGAGTCTAGCTATAGTATGCCTCAGACAATACTTCAACATGATCTTGTCCTGTATGCAACATTTGTTTAAAAATGCCCATCTATAAGGAGTTTCCATTGTTCTCTAGGTGCCACAAGTGACCTTGGCTACCTCTCTTCTTGATCTTGCTCATTCTCTTTGCTTGAATATTTATGCTTCTTTTGCTTATTGATTTTGAAAAAAGGCTATGGATATTGATTGACAGCAAAGACAAAGAGCTGATGGAGGAACTTAGCCCAATAAAGAGGACACAATTGCACCCAGAATAACTTATTTATATGGAGTGAAGAGATGCTAGGATTCACTCCATGCTCCCTGTTCTCAATAGTGTCGCTGTCAGCAGACAAGAACTTTCCACCATACGGGAAGACTTAGAGATGTTCATCATTCTCATGACAGTTTGACATGCTATCACAAGCTACTAATGTTAAGACACAAGGCTCTTTGGAATTCTCAAAACATTAACTCAATGGAGGCGTTTCCAGTCTTTATTTAACTGTTTATAGTCTAGATAGGCAGGCTTAGGGTGGAGCTATTAAGGACTGTGGTATTCGGAAGAACGAAGTGATTGTTTTTGCCATAGAAAACCTAATTGCTTTGTTCCCACTTCCTGTCCCCACTCAACCTTTTCCCGTAGGTACTTGAGACACAGTAAAGGTTCTTTTTTTGTGTGGCTGTCTTCTTAAAATGTTATTATACAGGGCCTGGAGAACCGGCTCAGCTCACTCGCTGCTCTTCTGGAGAACCTCTGCTTGAACTCGAGTTCCAAAGAATTTATCACCTTCTTCTGGCCATAATTGATACTGCACAGAAATGCTGAGCATGCATACATGCAGACAAAACACTTATACACATTCAACCAAAATAAATAAGTCTGTAACAATTTTATTATGCAGGATTACAGAAGGCCATTTTCATGTGTGAGTGCAATATGCTTTAAGCATATTCCCCCTCATGCCCTTCTAACATCCCCCTTCCTCTCAGGGCATTAGTCCTGTTTTGCTTCAAATTTCACATCATCAAAAATATGTTTTATGGATCTGAAATATTTTAAATCCACAAATAAGAGAAAACTTGTTATAGTTAACCTTTTGACACCAACTTCATTAGTTTAATATGATTATCTCCACTTTCATCTATTTTCCTGCAAATGAAAGGGACTTCATTTTTTCTATGTGGAAGAAAAGTAAATTATACTGTTCATATAAGCCACATTTCCTACCTACTCCTTTCATGTTGGACACCCTATGTTAAATCCATAAGTCAGCTATTATGAATACCATCATAATAAGTATTTGTGATGTGTTGACTTGGAGTAGAATAGTTAGGTTCATTTTTAGTTTAAGTTTTTTTTTAAATTATGCTGCATTTTATTTACTTGTATATGTATTTAATTTATGGATTCTTATAATTTTTACTAGCTGTTCTTAAGAGTAGGTTTAACATGTAATTTGGTTCCATATTCTTTTTATGTTAATACATATTTATTTTAATTAAAATGAAGTTACATCACTTTCCTGTTTCCCTTTGCTTCCTCCAGCTCCTGCCATGGACTCCCACTCCCTCTCAAATTGATGGCCTCTCTTTATTTGGGTAGTATTGCTTTTATACACACACATAAATACACAATGCAATGTTAAATATGTTTAGTGTCTCTTGTGTATGTGTGATTTTAAGGTTAACCTCTCTGTATTGGATAACCAGTTAAGGAGCTTATGCCTTCATATTTACTTCCATAGTTGTAGGAATAATCTATGGGCCCACATAACAATGCGTAAGGATTCCCTCTGCTATCTGTTTTCTTGATGACTGTCATTCTGATTGGGAGGAAATAAATTCTTAGTGTAGTTTTTATTTACATTTATCTTATGAGAACTGCTGCTTATTTCATTATGCCACTTATTGATTAGCTTTTCTGCCTCGTTTTTTATTTTTGCATCCTTTATATATTTTTATATTAATTATCTATCATATGTAGAACTGACAACTATTTTCTCTCCTTCTGTAGACTCTGTCTTTACTTGATTGTTCCTTTTGCCATTCAGTTTCTTGAAATCCGGTTGGTCAATTGTTTGCACTGTCTCCTAAGTGACTAGAGTCCTATTCAGATTCCTGTCTATGTCAATATCTTGAATTAAGGTTTTTAATATATTTAAATTCTACATTAATACATTGAAAGAAATAGAAATCTAAGTTTTATTCTTCTACATGGGATAACAAGTTTTGCTATCACTCTTTGATTAAGATGTTATCATTTCTCTAGTGTATTTTTTGGCATCTTTATCAAAAACCAGATAGCTAGCTGACCATAGTGGCTCATAACTTTAATCTCAGTGTGGGGGAGGTGGAAGCAGTTGGTCTTTGAGTTCAAAGCCAGCCTGGGCTACATAGTGAGATTCTCAAAAAGAAAAAGTCAGATCGCTAAATGCTATAACTGTAGAGGTTTATTTCTTTATCTTCTCTTCTAGTCCTCTGAACTCCTTGTCTGAATTTCTGCAAATGCCTTGTTGTTTTTATTATTATGGATTTATACTATTACTTAGAAATGGATATCTCTGGCCTTCTTCCTTTATCTCAGAATTGCTTTAGCTATCTCGTATCTTTTATGCTTCTATATAAATTTGAAGTTTTCTCTCTATTTCTGGGAAGAGTGATGTTGAAATTTGGATGAGGATTACTGTTTTATAAACTATGAAATTTTCAGGTAAATGAATGGAGTTGCAGACAATCATTCTGAGTGAGATAACCCAGACTTGAAAAGGTAAATTGCATGTTCCTTCATGTGTAGATGCCACTTTTGAATCATTAGATATGTGTGGTTAAATTGGAATAACCATAGAGGTTAAGAAACTAGTAAATAGCTGTGTGCTTCCAAGGGATGGAAAGAGGAAACAGGTACTGTAGAGGGGACAAAGAAAATAATGGAGGAAGAGTGGGGCATAGGAAGGCAGAGGAAAGGAAGGAATATGGAATAGATAATACTGAAAATTTCTGTGGAAACTGTAGAAGCTTCCTATAATTTATGCAAACAAATTTTTGAAAAGAGCTTAAGTGGAGTTACCCTGTGACAGGACAATGTCACTCCTAGATACCAAAGGCTTGAAATAAAAAGCCCAGTGCCCAAAGTAGGTTGTTTCTCTTAGAGTTATCATTTAATGAAGGCCCTTAAATGCCCCAACCCCAGACATTTCAGGTTATTGCCATTGCTCTTGGTTATCCTCTAGAACTTTATGGGAAAATCCTACTGCTGAGGATATGATATACACATTGACTCATAGTACAATAAGTAATCAAGCTTGTACTAACCTAGAAGTTTAACACAGACTGGCTAGCTTTCATAGCATTGGAAGGTGTTATTCAGCTAGCAAAGGGGAAAAGAAGGAACTCGTGGTCTGGCAATATTATTGGGGTCAAAAACCTGGGGATACATAAGTCACAGGCCCCAAGGGAGAATGTGTTACTATTATTCTCCTAAGTGGATAGTTTTTAAAATGACCCCTAATGACTTATCTATTAAATTCATAGATTAGTGCATCTCTCAGCCCTCATCAGAGAAGCTTCTTTTTGCAGAAGATGGTAAACAAGACAGAGACCCAAGTAGCAAGCTTTGTTCTAGGCCACCAAGAGGCTTCCAAACCATGACACAGAGACCTATTATTAGTTATGAATGTTTGGTCTTAGCTCTTATTTTAGTTTGTTTGTTTCTATCTGTTTTGCATTGAGGTTTTTGCCTTTTTTCTTTCTGTATGTCCTACTTTCTTGCTTCTTGTATCTGTCTGGTTGGAAGCTGCCTGGCTTCTTTCTCCTATTTCTTCTTCAGCTGTGTCTCTCTCTTTCTCTATCATTCTCTCCTTCTTCTTCTCTCTCTAAATTCCTCCTCCTATTTATTCTCTCTGCCTACCCACCCCACTTATCCCTCTCCTGTCTAGCTATTGGTCATTAACCTTTCTTATTAGACCAATTTCTTATTAGGCAGGCAAGGTAAAATGGCAGCATATCTTTACATAATTAAATAAGCACAGCAGAAACAAATGTAATACATATTTGGATTATTAACAAAGGCAGTAAAAACAAATGCAGCACATCTTCACATAGTTAGAGTAATGTTTCACAGACATAAACAAATGTAGCACATCTTTGCCTAGTTAAAATAATATTCCACAACATATCCATAACTGGTCAGTATAAAAATAAAGGAATTTTCAGTAATCACACTTAAATGTCCATTTATATCACACACACAGCCTCCAAAGGTTCAGGGATCATCCAGAAAGTGTCAACAGAAATATTTTAAATGCTAGGAGCCATGGATCAGGGAAATTAAGCTAGCAATGTTTTCCATGTATAGGGAAGCAGTTGCAAGGATGAAATCATAGCAATTGTAATGCACACAGAAGACCAACAGGAGGTCAAGCCAGACACAATGCCAGCATTGTAGTCAGAGAATGTACTTCTATTTCTTAACCACCCAGAACTGAATAATCACAGAGAAACTATATTAATTACAACACTGTTTGGCCAATGACTCTAGCCTATTCCTAGCTAGCTCTTATATCTTAACACATTTCTACTAACCTAACCTATGTATCACCACAAGGCTGTGTCTTACCAGTAATGTTCTGATGTCTTTCTCCTTTGGCAGTTACCTGGCATTTCCTTGACCCTGCCTATTCTATCTCTCTGTATCTCTGTTCAGATTTCCTGCCTGGCTTTACTCTGCTAAGCCATTGGCAAAAACAGTCATCAACCAAAAAAAGCAAAACATATACAGAGGACATCCCACTGTCCTCTTTCTGTCTAATTAAAAAGGAAAGTTTTTAACTTAACATAGTAAAATTACATATTCAAAACAGTTATCAAGCAAAAATAATAGTGACAATATTTTGTCCATTTACATTTGGCAAATGAAGAAAAATACTCTATCATTTATCCAATCTTTGTGAGTCTAAAGTTTTATGTCTAATTTACCTTTTTTTATAACTCAGTAAAACTATAACTATCTAGTCTTCAACTCCATCAAAGATCCCAGAAGAATATAATATTACCTAAGTAAACAG